>JAGFZM010002794.1:41112-64724 GCA_017657215.1 Limnothrissa miodon | reverse complement strand
ACACACACACACACACACACACACACACACACACACACACACACACAAACACGCTACACACATACTCATTGCATCAAATTTTCTGTCTCCTTATGGCTATCCTTTTTTCTGTTCCTTTTCCTCTAATAACCACCATACACAGAAACACAGAAACACACACACACACACACACACACATACAAATACACATGGAAACACCATTAACTACCATTCTCTTGCCAGTTCCTGACATGGTTTTTCATGTTTTTCTCCCATTTTTCATTTACAGTAATAGCTTTTTCCACACACACACATTCACAAACACACACACACACACACACACACAGCCTTGTTCAGCCACAGCAGTCTTTTGTCACCATCTATTTCTAAGCCTCAGCTGTAATTGTCTGGCCATGTTTGCATGTCCCTGAGGTGGCCCTGCCTTGCTGCCTCGTGCCCCCAGTATCAGGGGTGGACAGCCGTAAGTAGATCCGGCGCTCCGTATCACGCCACGGCTGTGGGGTCTATTTGGCTCCGGTCGGTCACTGCCAGGGCGCTGGGCTGGTACTTACTTAACAGGATTTGTTTGGAAGCATTCAGCCATGCTAAAACACATCATCCCCTTGTGGGGCGACAGCCACTGGCTGCCTTTCTGAAGGGGTTTAAACAGGCCAGTCAAACACACACGCTCACACACTGGCATACACACACAGTTACAAATCTAAAAGCTCGCCATACACACACACACACACACTCACACACTGACATACACACACAGTTACAAATATGAAAAGCTCACCACACACACACACACACACACCTACACAAAGAAACACACACACACACACACACACACACACACACACACACAGATTCACACTCTTACACTCAGTGACTCCACATCCAATAAAAATATAAAAATTTACAGTACACAAACACTGAATGCCGCAGATCCAACCAGATCACAAGCCTAACCATCCCACGCACAAACACAACACATTCACCGAAACCAACCAACTCACCACAGCAGACAAAAACAAAGTTTCCTCTGTTTGAGGAGTTGTGCCTACGTAACCCCGGCCTGAACTTTTACTTGAGTAGGTGTTGTGTCTGCATTAATTAGCGTCTGAGTTTGGGTGAGCAATCAGAGGGTATCAGAGAGTATTAAAGAGCCACACAGAGCCATGCGCTCTCTCTCTCTCTCTCTCTCTCTCTCTCTCTCTCTCTCTATAACTATCTCTCTTTCCCTCTCTCTCTCTCTCTCTCTCTCTCTCTCTCTCCCTTTCTCTCTCTCCCTCTCTCTTCCCACAAGCCAGCTGTGAACTTCTCTCTGCCCTCGCCGCTGACACACGCGGTCTCTCGCATCCCCCGGAGACACTCGTAGAGAAGGTCAGAGCGAGAGAAAGAGGATGGGAGGATTAGGAGACTGGAGGAGGAGGAGGAGGAGTGGAAGAAGGCAGAGGAAGAGAGGGAATATATGCACGACTCCTTCCCTTGCCTGCTGTAGATATGAGGATTGGTGCCCTTGGGTTGTTTGGTTCAAAAAAGGTGATGCTTCATCCGTCTTTCATGTTGATGAACTATTTCCCCTCACGCAGAACGCGGCCTGTCAGCTCGGTCTGGTGCAGAGGGAAGGGCGAGAGAGAGAGGCAAAAAAGTGAGAGATCCAGATTTTTGCCAGAGTCTGGAGAAATTAGTGGGTGAACTATTTGTTGACTTACCATTAGGTACCATCAGATATCACTACAGACCTGATTATTAGTAATGTGACATCTTTATGGTCAAAACAAAGTGAACTTTCACAGTTTCACAGGCAGCTATAGAAGTGTGGTCAGAGAGAAAGAGAGAGAGAGAAAGAGAGAGAATTAAAGAAAGAAACAGAAAAAAGAGGCGGTTAAAGTGGAGAGGTGGTAATAGAGAAAGTATGTGTGGGTGGAGGTAAGAGGCAGGCAGGGTTGGAGAGAGCGTATGATTGAGGAGGTGGAGAGAGTGTGTGAGAGAGATAGAGAAAAGGAGAGAGAGAGGAGAGGGAGAGAAACCAGCGTGTTTATCCGCCGCTTCTCTAAAGGGCTCTCGTGGCTGAGATAAGAGCCCGCTGCCGGAGATTGGATTCACGCTCCAGCGGTCTTCGTGGCAGCGGTGCTGTCGCCCAGGGAAACCGGGCGTGGGCTGCAGCATGTGTCGGTCAGTGATCTGACTGGACCCCGTAGACCTGGTGTTGAAGGGCCAATCTACTTCGAGATTTCTCCCCATCCCTCCCTCAGCCCTTTTTTGCTAAAACATTTTGCTGACCCTACTTGGCCTTAAGAAAAGTGTGTGTGTGTGTGTGTGTGTGTGTGGGGGGGGGGGGGGGGGGGGGGTTACACTGGTCTGGGGCCTGATCTGGGGGGAAGCGCTGGGAGGGGAAGACGTACTCCCACACCGCATTTGCACATTACACTGGGCTCACATGATGCTGATGAAACCGCTCAAACAGCGAAACACATGCCGATAACAGCTGAAAAGACTCGCTCACACCACGAGGATAACGCCAGAAAAGCTCCCGCTTCTTACTTCAGAGGGATTTGTTTCAAAACGTTGCACCCGATAAAAGGCCCTCTCCAGTTCCTCTGGGGAGTTGAGCTTTGGTAGAAAGGCCTGTGGGTCTCTTAAGCAACGAGTTTTCCTTTGGCATGTACATGCACTGTATTTTGTTTCTTGCCACCCTCTGTCAAACACACACACACACACACACACACACACACACACATGCTTCTTGTCACACACACACACACACATCTTGTCACCCTTTTTTCCTCACTGTTTCTTGAGTGGGACCAGTGTTGGTCCTCATTAGGCGTAAACCCAAATGCTAAGATGCTGCCTTGTTTCGTGTGTCTGTGTCGGCCATCACACAAATAGCAAAATTGGTTGCTTTCAGCAGGTGCCTAAATTAAGATTTAAATGTGTGATTTTTACACGAGATACCATTAGCCTAGGGCTAGGATTTGGGTTGTCAGAGAAACCTTGCATAAGCTAACACTGCTGAGAGCTTCAGACGTACCAAAACATGTATTGTTTTAGCGGTTCGTCCTCAGCATGCAAAAACACTCAGTCTTTGTCCCTCACCCCACCCCACTTCTCCATCCCTCTCCTATTTTTTTTTTTTTTTTGCTCTTGGCAGCACTTCTTTTTTTCGGTAGGATTTTCATCAAATTGTGCTCTCGTCCAAATGAAACTTGCAGGGCCATTTGCATAAGTTTAATTAAGCAGGCCATTGAGGAGCGAGCAGGCTCTCACAATTACAGGGAGCATCTCGCGACG
Source organism: Limnothrissa miodon (assembly GCA_017657215.1). NCBI lineage: Eukaryota > Metazoa > Chordata > Actinopteri > Clupeiformes > Clupeidae > Limnothrissa > Limnothrissa miodon. The sequence continues at coordinate 61,442 of JAGFZM010002794.1, read as the reverse complement.
GGAATGCTCCTTCTGACACGAGCCCCAGCCACTTGAGTGCGCCATCTTTCAAAGGCCACGTGCTCCGACCGGGCCGCTCGGTGCTGAGCCAGAGCCTCCTTGACCCAATGTACCAGTGCGGTGAATTAATGAAGTCCTCATGATATCTAAATGTACTCAGCTAGTCACCCCCACCTCTTTTCTCTATCTCTCTTCCTCTTTTTCTTTCTCCTGTCTCCATCTCTCTCTGTCTCTCCTTTCCTTTCTCCCTTTGTGTGTATTCTCCGCTACCTGTGATATAAAAATAAAGAGGTCCAGTGTGTCTGGGTTGATGACAGACTCAGTTCTGTTGGGTTTTTTGGGGAGGGAGAAGAGCCATGGCCCTGTAGACTTACCCAGTCAGGTCAAGCCTTTAATGGGTCTCTCACCAGACAATGCACCCCACCCCCTTCCTTCACCCTTCACTCTATTCTTTGCCGGTGGAAGTGTTTTTTTTTTCATTCAGCCAATTAGTTGTGTGCAGAATATCAGGAGCCAGATCACTGCCATCTCTTGAGCGACCATCGCCCAACCCACTGCTACCAACCACCATCCCCTTCGCCCCCACCCCTCTTCCCAACCCCCAACCCCACAATCCCCTCCACTTCTACTCCTTCTCCCACCCCTAGCCACCAACCACCATCTCCTCCACCCTCACACTTGGATTTTTGCATTGAGCTAATTAGTTGTGAGTAGTCCCAGGAGTCAGGTCACTGCACCCCCCACCCCACAAAACCACCACCCCTGCACAAGCCTCCCACCTCATGTCAAAGGTGTTAACATGTCTCCCATATAAATGGCCTCCATATAAATGGATCAAAAGAAGTGCAAGAAATTGTGAGAAAATTGGAGGGAAAAAATGAAATGAAATGATGTGTGCAGTCATTGATCGAAGAGTTCGACTTGCAGTTTTATATACAAAGTAATACTTTCCCTTATTCATACAGCTTTTCAGTGGGGTTCAGTGGGGTTAGAGGTGATTGTGATATTATGCTATTTGTTTGGAGAGCCTCTAGCAAAAATAACTCGCCTCTTCACAGGTTGCCTTCTGCGTTTTGGGTGAGGCAGGGTTGGATTGTTGTGTCTTAAACCAGATAACGCACTAATGTCCAGCAATTCCAAATAAAAAAATGTATAAATCAATACATATAAACAAATAAGCGAACAAAATATACAAGTATATACAAACTACAAATAGTAATATACAAAAGTAAGTAAAATAAACTACACCATGATCTGCCAACCAAACTAATAATCTTTTCTTTTCTCTTGTGTCTTTGCCTCTGCTGTGGATCTCCTCTACAATTGCATCCTCCACTCTTCCCCTCCTCCAGGTAAGTTAATCTATTCCTCCCTCGTTCTTTTTTTGCACTTCTGTCTGCCATAAGGTCTGTCCAAGGCGGCTGGGCTCTGTGGAAACCGGGGATCAGGGTGGACCTGTGGCTTGACAGGGAGAGAGGGATAAGGGTTGTGCATTCTTAACCAGACACCATATGCAGAGCCATCACACACTGCATCTCAAACTTGCTGGCCTAGATATGCAGTTCAAGCGACAACCTATTGCACCACCTTGTGTGTGTGTGTGTGTGTGTGTGTGTGTGTGTGTTTATGTGAGGTTCTTTTTTTATTTGTCTGTGTGTGTCTATTTGTGTCTATGTGTATGTTTGTGTCTATGTGCTCTGGCTGTGGGGTTTCCTCTAGCTGTCAGTGCTTCCGCAGTAGGTTCACTGACGGTTGGATTTGAGAGATCAGCTCCAAGGTCTCCTGTGCTGCTCTTGCAATGGAGGGCAACCAGGTGTTGGGCGCTGTGATGGGAAAACGTGTCCACTGTCGAGCAGCTTTGATGGAAAGAAGGAGAAGGAAGAAAAGTAGAGAGTGGGGAGAGAGAGAGAAGGAGAGGGAGAGAGGGAGCAAGAGAAAGAGATATAGTGATACATTTACAGACAGAGAAAGACAGAGAGAGAGGGGAAGAGTAAGAGAAAAGAGAGAGATAGAGAGAGAGAGAGAGAGAGAGAGAGAGAGGAACATGAACACAGAATCATGGATAAGACAGAAATAGATTGGTAGAGAGGGATAGAGAAAGAGTGGAGTGTTGGGAATTCTGAGAAGGAGGGCAGGGATGGAGGGAAAATGGTTTCATGATTTGATATGAAATTGTGGCAGTAAAGGTCAGAATCATTTCCATAATAATATATCTTCTTCTGTGGGAGGCTGAGTGTTCTTTTAAAGATGTTTGTCACCAGATGAATATGTGTGTGTGTGTGTGTGTGTGTGTCTTTGAATGTGAATATGATCGTGAGTTTGTGAGACAGAAAGAGAGAGTATGCATCCCTATCTTGCATTCATGGAAATGAGCTCCCTGCCATATCAACACTCTCCTGGCCCCAACCCCTTTCTCCTTCTTTTTCTCGTTGTCCCTCTCGCCATCTCTCCTTCCCTCTCTCTCATCAGTTCCCTCCATCTCTCCTTCCCTCTCTCTCGCTCTCCCTCTCTCCTCTACTTCTCTCTCTTCCTCTCCTCTTGCCTCTCTCTCCTCTCTCCCTTTTCCTCTCTCCTTGTCACTCTCTCCTTCTCTCCTTTCCTCCTTTCTCTCCCTCTCTCCTTGCCACTCTTTCTTTTTTCTAGCCATCTCTCTCTCTCCCTCTCTCCTCCCCCCCTCTCTCTCCTGCCCCATTCCTCCAAAAGCACTCCCCTCTTTATCTCTGTCCTCAAGACTTTCATTAGGGTCTTCCCCTGCTCATCTATGTTAATGTATGGATTCCATTACAACGCTTTATCTGACGTTTCCACTGCAGAGCCCCCTGACTCCCCCTCACCCCCACCCTCACCCGCCTGGCCCAAAACTGCAAATTGATTAAGCAGCATGCTTTGCAAAAATGACGGCAATTGGGGAGTGTGTCTGCCGAATACTCAATGGAAGCCTTCCTTCTCGATAAGGAGCATAATTTCTTCCCTTCACTGTCCATTCCGTCCGTCCTGTATCTTTTTCTTTTTTTTCATTCTCCATTATTTTTGGGCCCTTCCATTTCCCCTTAAGAGGTTAACAGTGGCAAAGCTATTAAAGTGCTGTAGCCTATCTCCCCACCCATTCTATACAGCACTGTCATTGCAAAGAGCCAAGGAGGAGAGGAGGCCACATGAGAGGATGGGGGGAGATGGTGAGATTAATAGAACCGGTGGATGGTTGGTTGGAAGTCACGCAGTTACAGTTAGAGAATGAATAGGCGGATGAAATGGCGTGAGGCGGCGAATCGTGTACATTCAAAGCACAAGGACAGTGAATGACATGTCATAAAGGAATGGGACATCCATATAAAACATAACCTGCACACGGAGAAGAAAATTGGGCTGCCGGAGAATAGGGAGAATGGGAAGAATGAATGTGAATGAACTCTGAGACGCTTCTGGGCTTTCTTAGGCCTTGTGAGTGTAAAGTGTCAAATCAGCTGTATTTTTACACAAGGTCCTGAACTGACAGGGAAGCAGGAATAGCACTGAGAGAGAGAGAGCGAGAGTGAGCTGCGAGCTCGTTGGTGACTAGCACATAGATGGGCCGTTGAAAGAGAGAAACCGCGAGAGAACGTTGAAATATTTTAGCTCTTTTCTTTTGTGTGACTCTTTTACAGTATTTCCCTGAGCAATGCTGATTCTTCATTGTGACTGAGTTATGCATTTTTATATCGAATCCACTGTGTGAACCATTATCTGAAAGAAAGACATTTTAATTATTATTATTAAGATGACTTATTAAGTAGACATGAAAACCAATGTGCACAAACAATATGTAAAACAATAAGAAAGAGGAGAGAGACAGAGATGGAGAGAGAGACATGCAGACTGAGAAAGAGAGAGAGAGTGAGAGATAGAGAGATATGAACGGAGGGGAGGAGGTAAAACCGTCTGTGAGGATAACAGACAGCTTCGTGGTGAAACAACAATCAGCCTGAACCACTGACGTTTGAGTCAGTTGGACAGGCCTGCCTCCGACTTCATTTAGACTGGCAGACTCAGGTGTCTCACTCACACACACACACACACATACACACACACACACACACATACACACACACACACACACACACACACACACACACAGGGCTGGGATGCCTGTGTGCATGGTTGTTATGAGTCTTGTATAGGGCATGAATAATGGATATGGGAGCATCAGTCTCTATTAGATTCTCTGTGGCAGATGGGCTCCTCTGTCAGACTCGGAGATGAACTCCCCTTCCGTCTGGCAGCAGGTCTGCCTGTGTGGTGGCACGGCCCACTGTCTGCCTGTCTGTGACTGTTTGATTACCTGTGTACCTGTCTGTCTGTCTGTCTGTCTACCTGTATACTACAGTAGGCTGCCTCTCTTACTGACTCTCTGTCTGTCTGGCTGCCTGTCTTGCTGCCCACCTGTCTGTCTGTCGGTCTGATTGACTCACACTGTCTGTGTGTCTGTCTGTCTGTCTGTCTGACTCTGACTCTGACCATGCCGTGCCCCATGGTACTTTGCAAGAGACTGAATGTGGTAAAGCCATCTGTGTCTCGCCTGTCATCCCTTCTCTCTCATCTCATCCTCCATCTTGTTTCTGCAGTTTCTGTTTTCTTTCCCTCTAGTCAGTCCTCCATCTTCATTTCTTTTTGTTGCCCTCAATGTTTCCTCTTTTGCTTTTCTGAAAGCCACCTGACACCCTGGCATGCTTTGTATCCTTCATTTTAAAAAGATTTATTGTATTGGTAAAAAAGAACATTTTGCATTTGACTCTATCTCTCTTTTCTCTCTCTCTCTCTCTCTCTCTCTCTCTCTCTTTCTCTATCACACAAACACACACACACCTTTTTCTCTCTCTTTTTCATGTTCAAATGAGCTCACAGTGGAGTGGTCTATTTTTCACAGATGTTGCACACTGGTGACTCTGTATTTTGACGCCAAAACATCTTTATGTGTAGGAGATTATGTGCTGTTAATTGGCCATCTGGTTATTCAGCTACTAGTGTGTGTGTGTGTGTGTGTGTATGTGTGTGTGAGAGAGTTTGTGTCTGTGTGTGGCCACTCATGAATGTATCTGCAGTTTGGTTGCAAATGCAGATCTATCTACTCAGATGTATAAATAAAAGCTCTTTTTTAAGCTAAAGCCACACCAATAAAATTAGTTGGTTCTCGGATTCGCCGCTTGAAAAAAATGCAAAATGAAATAAAAATAAAATTGAATTCGAACTCACACGAACATAAAAAACACCGTGGCTGATAGCTATAATACTGAAAAAAAGCATTGCCGCGTTCATGTGACGTCGAAAACCAATCAAATCGCGCCTTTCACTTCAGAGCACAAGAGACATGATATGACGAAAGATGCCGGTGGATCCTGCTAGGCCAATGTTTGCAATTATTAGAATATTTGATCAGAAGAGAAAAACATTTGACAAGTGCATTGAAATTAAAGGAGGATGAGAACTTTGCGCAGTTGTAGGCTACTCACGGTGCCGAGAGCAGTATGCTTGTGCAACTCTGTGGAGGTGAGTTTGATATTTCATTGATTGAGAGGCGAACAAAAACCCATTCAAAGTGTTTCGCCATCTAAATCAATAAATGAATAGCAAATAGCATGTGCCTACACACTCACATCCTCGCGCGCACACACACGCTTCTCTTTCTCATGCAAAAAAAACGTCTCTTTTCTAGATTCACGTGACTGCACGTTGATGAATATCCATCTCCGGAGTGATCACTGAGTTTTAGGCACTATCTAATTGCTATCTGGTGAATCAATGCGATTTTGACGTTCTAATGCCCTGTGATGAACTGTGACAAAATGAGTTTGAACGTAGGCAGCCTAGACTTAGTCATAGGCTACCTCAATCCACAGCCAGCTTACTTGGTGCTTAGATTCACAAACTTTTAAATAAATGACAAACCGTCAAACCTTTACATAACATAGAATGACAGAATAATGAATTTGTACATTGCCTAAAACCTGCATAACAAAATGTGTGCTGTGAGGTGTGAAAGTTAAGTTTATAAATTAGGCCACATCTATTTTCCTAAACACATGAGTAAATGTCTTCAATGAACATTAACTGTGAATGTGCTAATTTACCATCAGAACATTTTTTTTATTTTTATTTTTATTTTGCTCGCTCGCTCCATATTTTTCCAGAAAAAATCCGAGAACCAACTAATTTTATTGGTGTGGCCTAATGCAGGGAAATACTATCACCAGAATGTGCAGATAGGAGATGTGTAATAGGAACAAGTAGAGATTACAGTAAATTGTTGTTGGTAACAATAATACGAATCTTCCGTCTTCAGTTACAGCATCCTTCCTCTATTCTATTTTAGTGGCTGCATTTTTATTGATCACAATAAATCTCCCAACTGCCAGTAATCAGGTAGGTAGTAATCAGTAATCAGGTAGACATCAGGTAGTAATCAGGTAGACATCCAATAACCAAAGCCAAACAAGCTGACATGATTCACAGTCAACTGTTTATTGTTTATTGTTTATTGTCAACTGTTTTACATGTCTTGAAGAAATCTGAATATTGATGAACACCTACAGTACAGTATGCAAGTTACAGATTTCCCATAAACCAATAACGGCAGTATTGTCTTAATGAACATTAGTTTATTCCATTTACGTGAGTACTAGATATAATCTGGTGTGCATGTAAACATTGTCAGTTAACCTCTCTCAACATGGCCATAATAGAATATAATACATCATATTTTGCCTTCTCAGCAGCGTGTCCTACTGTTTCTGTATTTTGTGTCTGGTTTGGTTCTCTGATCTGCATTGTTTCTCCCTCTGTGTTTGCCAAGCTCTTCGGAAATTGAATATTGATACTTGCGCAGAGCCCAGATCTGACAGGCTTTTGCTTTGACACATTTTCTCTCCTCCTTCTCTCACACTTCTATTTCTGTTTCTCGCTTTCTCTCTCTCTGCGCCCCTACCCCTCTCTCCTTTTCTCCCTCTTTCTGGAGGGCCCTTCCTCCATCATTTGATTCACACACAGCTGCCTCTCCATTTCAATAAGACCCTGGCAGCTGCATCTCCTTAGAAAGCAAGAGCCTCAACGTTTTTGTGTTTTCCAGGCAAATCTGCATTTTTTCACCAGACGGCAATGAAAAAAAGAGTGATACAGTACAGAGAGAGGGGTTGAAAGAGAGAGAGAGAGCACAGAAGAGTGCAAGAAGGATGGGGTTAGAATTGAGTGCCCGTCAACTTTGGGGAGTTTCTGAATTGTCTGCTGAGCTCAGAGATTGAAGGATGCTTCACGCTTTGCCACGGAGAGGAGAGAGAAATGAGGCAAAGCTGCAGGGGAGGATAGACAGAGAAATGGAGACTCGCTGTTGTTGTGACACAACACAGGTTCTGTTTCTGCTTGATGGATAAAGAGAATAGACTGATGGCTGATTTTAAAAAAAGAAGAAAAGTGACAAAAAATAAGTGATGAGACAGGGTGTCCTGAGTCGTAGGAAGAAGGCAGGAGCAATCGAGTGAAAAAAAAATGAGACAGAGGACTGATTTAATCCCAGGTCAATTAGCTTTAACATTTCATCTTAAATGGTTCCATCATCGTAGCACTCCCAGCTACACTCATAAGACATCATTACGCAGAAACAGAGAGAGAGATAAATTAATTGAGACAGGCCTGGAAAATGAGAGCAAAGAAAAAGTGGTACAGCTGATGGGACTGTGCAGGGATGTAATGTACGCTAAGGAGAGGAAAAATATCAGAAATGAAAAAAGGGTAAGAGAGAGAGAAAGAGACAGAGCGTATGGAGACTGAGCGGCATTGCACTTGGGAGTTGGCTGCTCCTCCGAAAAGAAATTGTATAGGGCTCACATCCCATACTAACTGGACAAAGGCTTTACCCAGATTAGCTTTCTGTCTGTCTGTGCTGGCACGCAGGGATTAGCACGCTAACACATTTACACAGCCGCCACTGCATAAACAGTGCACCCGCCTCCTTAATACAATGTAATGCTTCAACATGCTCACAATAGCAACATAGCACTGGTTTAGACTCACCCCATGGGCCTGGATTGGACACTTTCCTTGTCCTGGCGCTAGGCTAACAGTTTTTGACTGTCAGTGATTTTACGCAAGTTAGCTTTTTTCTATAATATACCCCTTAGCAGCCTTCTACATCAACACATACAACATGGTCTCAGATTTTAAAGCAGTTTTTATAGGCTCCACACAATTTGTGCTTTTATGTTGTCGGCTTACCACGTTCAAATTTAATTCGAAAGCACACAGTCATATCAATGGGAGCTCAGCACATACGCCATTCCCTGTAACTACCAACTGTTAATCATTTTCCAACAAACACTTTCTCTTTCTTAGCTAAGAAGGCCCTAAAATGGCAATGATCCCTGGTGAATGCAGACACGCTCCATAGGATGTTCGGAGTGGCTTGAGTGCTGATATTTGCATGCAGTAATCATTTAAAGAGCCTAAATGTAATGCGATCGCCGCATTGGGCTCAACCACTTTGGACCATTTGCATTATGATTTGAGTGAAAATGAATATGAATGTCCTTTCGCCATGCTCGGTGAAGGCTCGGAGTCAGAGGATGAAAGAGTACTCGCCTTGCAGTAATTTATCATTTCACAGCAGAATTGGCTGGTTGAGTTCATTGGAATTTCCTCTGGGTTATGTCATGGTTCAACTAAACCCTTTGTGAATTACATTTTCATTTTTTCCTTCCAGATACGTTACTCATTTCTCTCTTGCTACTCCAGAAATTAAAGTAGAGAGGTCGTTTAGTGTACGGCTGGTTTCTGTTGCTGCCATATTTCATGTTGCTGTATTTTGTCTTTTTTTTCCTCTTACCAAGTTTAAATTGGCCAGATATTGCCAAGGTGTTTCCGTGCCAGCTGTTGCCAGGTCCATTGGGTGACCTTCAGACTAGTGCCACTGTCATCCTCAACCCCCTTTGTTGATCGCACTTGTGCCTGTGGCACAGATGCACTCTGATTCACTCCCTTAACATGCACTGTGCCTTCCTCAGCAATTTAAATGGAGCACCTTATTGGCTTTAAACGCTTGGGTAATTGCACAATGTGATATATAACGTGCATACATGCGTTTAATGATTTGCACGAGACTTCGTAGTGCAGGTTCAGGGGCCTGTTATCCATCTGTCTGTCTGCCTGTCTTTCTGTCCTGGACATTTGTAACTATGCCTTGTCTGTTCCTATAAGCACCAGGGCCTGTTAATTTAGGACTGCAGTGATATTAATTTCTAGAGAGAGATAAGAGGATGTGCTCATTCAGCATTAGTGTGTGTGTGTATGTGTGAAGGACTCCCTCCTTTTTTTCTTTCTCTCCATCTTTCTTTCCCCCCCCCTTCTTCTTTGGCTCTCACTAGCAGTGAGAGGTTTGTTGCTCTTTGGCAGTCTGCTATAACCCTCTCAGGGAAAAAAGGAGCTGGAGGAGTTGTTCTTCTATCTAATCACCGGTGACTCAATGCTGTTTGTATATTGATGTTGCTATACTGAAGCCCTGCTAATTGCTGTTGATGTTTCCTGATGCTGGAAAGGTAATTAGTGGAGCGTTATGACTTGTTTGTTGAGTAGGCGCCAAGCCCAAATTCTCACACTTGAGCATATCTCTTCAGGCTCATTTTTATAGCTTCGATCAGCCTCATTCACATAGTCTTTTTTTTGAAGAATTTTCCCCCTAAACTCTATTATGCATTTTATAAAAAAAGATATGTATTTACCAGGTTTTGAAAAGGGACCTTAAAAACAAATCAGTGAAAATTCCTAGGTTAGCGAATGAGGCCCGGTCCATCCTCTTTTGCTGTAAAGTTCCCATTCATAAACATTTTTGTATTCTCACTTTTATTTAAAATTCTTGTCACTGTCACTGCTAATAGATAACTAGCAATGCAAAGCTTCTTTCTCTGACATGATAAGCCTCGAACAATAATAGTAAGCCATATATTTACAGTAGTAAATATGGGTGGTGTGGTGTTTTCGGAGGACCCTGCCGATTGAACTTGTATCCAGGTTGAGAGGAATGTGTTATCTGAGGTGAGGAGCAGGCATCCCCTCAAGCATTATTTAATGACCCCTTAATCTTATTTCCATTGCAGCTCATAAGTGCTTATCATGTCCTACCTGCATTCCAACAACATTTATTTATTAGTCACAGTGCGCCAACCGTGGTCGCCATCTAAAGCGAATACAGCACAGGCAGAGCGCATGGTAGAAGGGTGTAACCTTGCCCCTTGTCCTTTTAACGAGAGCAACTCAGCTGAAAAAAGATGAAAGCATAAAACATGATGTCGAGAGCGGGAGAATTCCCCCGGCTATTCCATTGAAGCCTGACACATGATGCCTGCAAGGTCACAGAAGCATCAGCAAAAAAATAAACTAAACACAGACACAAAAAAAGAAACAAAAAACACTCCAGACACGCTTCAGCAACCTGCCATCATCACCACAGCCATTATGTGTTTGTTTGTTCTACAGTCTGTCAGCTAATAAAAAAGTGCCACATACCGGGCTGAGTTAAGTTAAAAGACTTATTTCCATTGAGGGCCTGGGCTAGGAGGGATTACATGTCAACTGGTAATAACCGCTCACAGACACACAGGATGTGCTGTCAGAGCCAAGCAAACACAAGAGGCTCTCAAAAGCATTTATGTTAGAGTTAATGTGTGATATTCATGCCTTGTATGTTTGAGAGGGAAACCACTGGCAGCCTTTGTGTTGTGTTGTGTTGCGTTGTGTTGGTTAACATAGTAAGCCCAACAAATACATATTTTCAATTACTTTTTTCCTCAAGGGTTCGCCTGGCAAAAGTGCTTCATTACCATCGGGTGACTACTCACAGGAGTAAAGGCTGTTGTTCTGTGGAACATTAGCACACAGCAGTGGCACAAAGGGGGCTTGGGTGAGTGTCCTTCCGTTAAAAGTCTGTTCTCGGCGCTGCCTCTTACACATAAGAGCTAAATATGCTGAGAGGGGATTTTCTTATCGACTCACCTGGGAGAGTACAGGAGGGTGCATGTGTCAGTGATGATGAAGGAGCCGAGTATAAGGTTATTAAGGAAAGGAGCGTGGAGGGGTCTGTGAATACAAATGCTCACACAGACACACATATTCATATATATATGATATGAGTATACACTATACCATGCCCTGGGTACACTGAAGTTAAACTAATAGGTCCATTACAGCTTCTATAAATTGCACAGTAACCATTAGTAAGATTAAAATTGCTGCAATTTATATGAACATTAACAACTTAAACCAACATGCAAATGAATCTCCTTTCTGTTTTTGCATGAAATCATTCAGCAGTCACTCTGACTCTGTAGTTGTGTGCCTAGATGCCTATGTGCTCTTGAATTCATGCCTATGTGCTTTAGAGTCCTACTGTATGTGCTCTAGAGTCTATGCCTATGTTCTCTAGAGTCCTACTCTATGCACTCCAGAATCCATGAATATGTGCTCTAGATAGGGGTGGGCGATATAAACAGTATAAACGGTATGCGATATAAATTTGGCCAACGATAGAGATTTTGACTATACCGGCCTATTGCGATAAGTCATTATGTCATCAAAATGTGTCACGCCTACTAGAACGTGAAGCACTGAGCTATATGGCTCAGTGACGTGAACATGTGAGAATAAGTAATTTGAGTTTACATGTTTCCAAAAGTTACCTGTTGTACTTGAAATTAGCTGAAATATCAGCATGTTTACATTTTGTTATTTAAGAACAGTGAAAGGGAAAGCAATGTTTTGCACTATAGTGACGTTCCATTTTAATATTTACATTGCCACATTACATTCAGCGCTCGAAATTGCAACCATTTTGGTCGCATATGCTCCCGAAATTTCATCTATGCGTCAAATAAATATTTGGGCGCATTGGTGCGACTGCATGAAATTGTTGTAATGCGACCTGTTGCATACCTCCTAAACTGTACGCATTTTGCGCAGCAGATATGCATTTAAACATCAAACTACGGTGTACGATTTATCACTTCTTAATAGCCTACGGCATTGATTGATTAGTTCAGCTCGCACTAGGTAACTGGTACGCATCGGACAGCAACATATGCTGGAAACGTGCTTGACTTCGAACTCCAAATGCGCAACAAGAAAATAATTGAGAAAAAGTAAAAAAAGAAAGTAACGAACTTTGATTCCATCTTCATAATGTTGCTGGTTTTACAAGGGAGGACGGCGCTAAACCTCGTTTTAAAGGTAACGTTAATTGAGTATGGAAATTTGATTAAGGCTGTCAGAAAGCTATATTCACGCAAGTGCCTGCGGTAGCCCAGTAAGAAAAAAACACGACGAGAAGTAGGATGATCAAACTAGCCTGTCAAGATCAATGACCATGCCTACGTCCTTTTAAACGGCTTAATCATGCGTTTTGCATAGTTCGCATTTATGATTTTGCTGTTAGCCATCAAGGAGCAACAGGCTAACGTAGAAATGCTTTCATTTCTAAACATAGGCCATTCTTTTATTAGACCATCATGTGCGCCTGTAAGCTTCAGTAATTAATGACAATGACAGGCTATAGGCTACTATAGGCAGTGGCGGTTTTAGGCATGGGCGAACGGGGCAGCCGCCCAGGGCGCCATTACGTGGGGGCGACACACGAACTTGGAGGGGGGGGGGGGATCTGTGCCGCGAAGCGGTTTTCTATAATAAGCTACCTGTGCCGCCCCTGCCTGCTGCTGAAGAAGCCGAACAGAAGCTGAGCGAGCCGAGAGGGGATGAGGGGAGGGTCTGGGGGCGCAGAGTAGCCTATAGGCTACAGTTCACCTCTCCCAAATGAAGCGGACAAGAAGGTGGGCTACACTATGTCAGTGACACCTGACTTTTTTTTTTTTTTTTTTTTTTTTTTTTTTACAAATAACGCACATTTAATTCAAAATATTACTTAGGAAAAAAGAGAAAAAATATAAACACAGACCAATAAGTAGCACCTTTTTATTCATTTAATTATGTGAAATTGCTAAAAATAGGTAGGCCTAATAAAAACTATTATGATGTGGAGGTGAACAGGTTTAGTCGTGAGTGACCGCAGATGGGAAATCTGTTGATTGTCGATTAAACACAGCGATGGAGAAAAAGGCCAAAGCAATCAGGTACCCAATTTAGGAAAAAAAGAAAAGAAGATGAGAAGAAACGGGCAAAAGACATCCAAAGGTATCCGACAATGTTCTCTCTGTATGATTAAGGTATTCAGTGGTGAAACGGGTAGGCTAATTCACGGTAGGCTACCCTAGCCACCGCCAGTGTGTAAGATCAGAATGCAGAAGTTGCCGACGTTGAAATATCGTGAAGGTGTCTACGTTTCTTAAATCGTAGGCTAAAAGGTAAATTTGAGGACTTGTGAATTAAGCAGGGAAGGGTTGTTCAAAATAGGCCTATTACATTTCCAAGGGAGGGTTTTTTAAATTCCCCTGGCTCATAGGCTAAGTTCTACGAGATGACTTTCATCCTCCGGTGGACCAGTTCAACGGCCCCTTCTTGCTATGCTTTTTAAAACACAATAAAATCATAATAGACTATACAATATTTTTTTCTGGGGGGGAGGTAGTTTCGCCCAGGGCGCAATTCAGTGTAGAACCGCCACTGATTATAGGTTAGGCCCATAACTAATGCCTAATGCGCCTGTTGCGCCACGCTGTGCCGCCGCAGTAGCCTACTGTAAGTAGCTACTCAATTTTTTTTTCCAAGGTTGGCAGATATTAATTTCTCAAAAAAAAAAAGTTAACAGTAGTTTCAAAGTAACATAGTAACAAAGTTTCCTGTTCTTTTGTTTTTTTATATCAGCATGTTTAGATTTTGTGTTATTTAAGAAAGTAAAAGGGAAAGCATTATTTTGCACTACAGTAGTGACATTTCATTTGAATGTTTACATTGCCTAGTTTTATACCTCATGGAAATTGTCACTCACAAGGTTTTCTATAATTACAGTTTTGCACAATACATTTTATTGAAGTTACATTCTTGGTTGTTAATAGTTTAGAAAACAACTTCCCAATGTCTTCACTATGTGCATAATAGTCCCTATTCAGAAACGGTTATTTTGAAATGTACATACCACAGAATACCACAATATATATTGTCTACCGTATATGGTTGAATTTATACCGCAATATAAATTTTAGGCCATATCGCCCACCCCTAGCTCTAGAGTCCATGCGTATGTGCCTTTGTGTTCTAGAGTCCCACTCTATGCGCTCTAGAATCCATGCCTATGTGCTCTAGAGTCCTACTCCATGCACTCCAGAATCCATGCCTATGTGCTCTAGAGTCCTTGCGACACTGATGCTGACGCTTGTCCTTCAGGTGTCTGGTGGGTGTCCATACGCACACATATGACTTGTTCCTTATCAGTGTGGTAACTCAGCACAGCCTCCCTGCAGGAGCAGCACTGATGATTTTCCGCCCGGCTGACAAGATTAGAGTCCTCTTTTTCGTTCTGGGGAGAAAAAAATAAAAAAAGAGGGAGAAGAGAGTGAGGGAGGGAGGGAGGGAGGCAGGAGTGTCTGTCTCATCACCTACCCCATGGATATTCATCAGCCCGGAGGACGTGGGAGGCCTTGGCTTAGTCGCCTGTCCGTCTGAAAAACTGCGAAACACACACACACATACACATCGTAAAAGGCCAGCCGCTTCCTGAGGAAGTCACCTCTTCCGGGCAGAACTCAAAAGAGCACGAGAGAGAGAGAGAGAGAGAGAGAGAGAGAGAGAGAGAGAGATTTGATATGTGTGATACAGCAGAGGGTAAAATGGAACGGCATGAGGTGATGGAAAGTGAGGAAGAAAGAGAAAGAAAGGGAGAAAAATATATTTGAGAGAGAGTAACATGCTAGGGAGAGTGGGAGGGAGAGAGAAAAACAGAGACAGAGAGAAAGAAGGGAAAATTAGAGATGGTGAGGGTGGAGAAATTAACAGGGCAAAGGAGCGTTGGAAAGATAAGCACGCTGTAAGGATGCTGTCCTAATCCCCGCTCTGCAGACTCGTGCCACTGAAGCCTTGCGAAATAGAGTCTGTTTGGCTTCCTACTCGTGTATTAGATTCACTGTGACCCCAGACTGCCAGCGTGATGAGAAGAAATATTTTGGGATTTGCAGACACACAGACACATCAAGGTCGATGGAGAACCAGTCACTGTTAATGATTTGCCCTGACCTTAGAGTTGCAAGTTTAATTACTTGGAGCATTTTAGGGTAATTATTCACAGTTATGTGAGGGGTGTGTGAGTAGGAGAGTTTGTGAGGAGTTTTGTGTGTGTGAGTGAGAGTGGATGTGTATGTGTGTGAGAGAGAGAGGTGTCCTTGTAGGTCTTCAAGGGTATAAAAGATGGAGAGATCAAGAGTGGGTGAGAGAGAGAGGGAGAGTGTGTGAGTATTAGGGTAATGTGTAGTTACCCAAAGCAACAAGATCACTTGACAGGATTACATGAAGTGCACTCATCTTTTTTATAATGGTGAGTGCTTAATCACAGTATCTGAAAGTACACATTGTCCTGTGTAGTCATGTCACAAAGGGACAATTTCATAGTTTAATGTCAGGTGACTCTGAAAGAGTACATGGTGACAGGAAGGAGAAACATCACAACACTCACACTCAGCCCTATTTGGAATGCACTGTTCTTATGCATGCTTGATGACTTGATGACCTGATGATTTTTGTTTCAACAATTCCTGGACTTTTTTCCAGATATTTTTTGAAGGATTAATGACTTGATCAGTGAATCTGCATGCATTATGTGACTGGGTTCTTTTTGTCACGACGTGTCCCACCAGAGGTTGCAGAGATGTTTTACTTTTTCAACTGAAATCCTTTCCAGGCTTCCTTGTGGCATTGGCTGTTGCTGTTGACTGCTGTCATTTTGCTGTCAAGCTTAACATGTTGACCTCACCCAGAATGCATTGTGTGTCGGTGTGGGGCAATGGACCTCAATGAACTGCTATTGACCCGGGCCGTTGGAACTGTGACTGGGGATGCTTTGGATTGCTGACTGATTCTGACAAAGCATCATTAGCTGATGGATCGATGCTTCATTTATAAACATGTATGTGTGTGTGCGTGCGCATGTTGGTTTGGCTTTGGTTTTTGCTCTTCAAGTCTTTCTGACGATAGGGCAGTTTTCAATTAGGCTTCAAAGGAATTTGGCTGAATCAAGCAACCAAGTGAAGCTGTGCTCCTTTTACAAATGTATGCAAGAGTGCTGACAATCTCACTTCGGCAAAAGTTAAGTGAAAGTCACACTTAGGCATTGAGCAGTTCAAGCAATATGAAACCTGTGAGTATCTTGGTACAACCGACATATGTTTGCATTTCATTTTAACCGCTGTTGTCAGAGATTGCTCTGGTGTTGTTTAGTATTGGTAAATACTACACCCTGTTCTTGCAAATGTGACACCTATACCAGTGTTCTTCCTGAAATGAAGGCAACGAATAAACTACTGACTGAATTGACTGAATGGATAAAGGCAACTATCTGGGTAAACTGTTGGTTGTTGTTGAGGTAAAATTTCACCCTGTGATTTTGCATGGAATATGAATGACAAGCGTGTTCTAGTGGACTCAGCTTGGATGACAAAAAAAGTATGTTACTGTGGCAGGGGTGTGCATAGAGAGGCGTGTGAGGGACGTGCATTTTCTCATTGACTTCCATTGACCCGCTGAGCTGCTCTCATCTGCATACTGTAAAGAGCGATTTCCCCCACCCTCGGCTTTGCTGCAAAAGAACACCAATCTAAGTGAATGATGGCATCTCCCGCTCCGCTCCAACCCTTCCTCGTAGTAATGACTACAGTAAATATGCTCTCCTGTGTCATTCCATGTAATGCATGCTGAGTTAATTTTAGATTCCATGGTGGCCAGGTAGGCTTTTAGGAGTGGGAGCATGTGTGCATTCGGGGCTACTGATCTCATCATCTCTTTTAGTCTCCTAAGTGCCATTCACTCAGTGTCATCCTGGGGTGTCTGATTGACAAATTTGTTGTTTCCCTTGCTATTAGTGCTTTAACAGGAGCGTGTTTTGGGGCTAGTTGCACTTGGCTCTCAGAGCTACACACACACACACACGCACACACCAAGAAATAGAAAACCAGTCCAATTGGCCTCCAACTGTGTGTAAGTGTATAGGGAATTTTTTCTTCTTAACTGAGAGGAAATGTATTAACGTTTCATACTCTAGTGCTTCTTCCTCAGGGGTAAGTGTCTGTGTGTGAGAGAGAGATTGTGTATGCGTGCGTGCGTGCGTGTGTGTGTGTGTGTGTGTGTGTGTGAAATTGCTAAAATAGAAGGGTCTACAGCAAAAGGCTGTGAGCATTGGTAAACATGTTTACACCAAGTAGGCATACACTTCCTAACGAGCCCCACTGAATCCAGCATCTGTCACATGCAACCTTAGTGGCTTCGGTTGGAGCCAAGGTTGAAAGTACAGAATGATACTGCTAAACAGGTAACAGATGGATCGATTGGACGACCTCTGGCCATCATGTTTAATATGCTGTTTTCCTCTGCTCTCGCTCTGCTCTCATCCGCTCCCTCTCTCCCTCTCTCCCTCCTTCTCTTCATTCATCTAATTTCCTCACCTGTCATTTGAATAAGTGATGTTGACTACTGCAGCCAAATTTCATGTCGAATGTATGTGAGGAGGCTGTAACTGAGGCCAGAGTCCCACTCTGACAGTGAGTTCTCCATTTCGAACTTTTAATGCATTTGACCCCTCTGCCTTTCTTGCGCCAACCTTTTTTTTATCGCTCAACCTTTTTTTTATCGCTCTATACATTCATCCCTTCCTCCTTCTCCTCTCCTCTCCCGTCCGTGTCTATCTGTTCTCTCATCTTCCTCCCTGTTCCCCTGCTTCCTTCCATCCGCTTGCTTAAAGTGCAAATCGAAAGGACCTGCCGTAGAAGAGAGAGTTGAAAGTGTCCTTGAGACAGACGAGAAAGGGAAAGGAAGCAGAAAGAGAGAGAGATAGAGAGAGAGAGAGAGAGAGGGAGGAGAAAGTGCCAACAGAGAGAAGAGAAGAGAAGAATGGGAAAAAAAGAGAAGAGAAAGACAAGACTGAATACAGAGTGGGTACATTGGGGAAATCTGACAGTTTTGTTCTACAACAGACTTGCAGTAACCCAGTGGACAAACAGAGTGCACGCAGAGTGCAAATTCGCTCTGTGGTGTGGTTTGGTCTAGTGTGTGTGGAGCTGTCCTGTTGTTGTCTATGGGCGCTTTCACACCACTAGTTCGATTCTTTGGTCCGCACCAGGCAATAACATTGTTACAATGTAGCATGTAGGCGGCAGTGTGGTCTGCTTTCATACCGGCAAACAAACCAAAATGTTCCAAAAAACAAACCAAAATGTTCAGTCATTGGTAGGCTACTTGCTCAGATCCTCATATATTACATTTTCTGTATTAGCCATTTTTAGCAAAATATTCAGTTCGAGAAAGTTGTGGTTGCGTCTTGTGAACAATCTGCTGATGGACTGGAGTCACACGTCATTTCAGTCAGGGAAGAAGCGCTATTTTCATGAATGTTGCCATGCTGACTGTGAGGCGAAGATTGCTGAAAAACATCCCACAAGGTCGGCTTCTGTGTGTCCTGGGTTTTACTACAGAATTTGTTATGCAGTTGGCCCAGTAAGCTACAGGGCAATTTCCCACAGGCACCCATGATGATTTCGATTACTTTGGCCTTTGGTGCGGAGTCAAGTGGACCGAGATCACCTCTTTTTGGCGGTCTCGGACCGCTTGATTCAGTGCGGGTTCGAGTGCGATTGATGCTTTCACACCAACGCAAACAAACCGAACTAAGATCTTTTGGTTCGAATGAAACGTTTGGTGCGCACTAACTGCTGTTGGTGTGAAAGCACCCTATGTCTATCTGCCACCACTGATACTGCTGCTGACTAACATCAAAGCAGCTAACACCCTTGGGACCCTGTGATCATAATGACCAATTCAAACCCAATCTCACACGTTGATTACGCCAACTATGTCAGTGGGAGATTCATGTGACCCGTTGTCACATGATGAGGGAAGTGGTCTATAGTTTACAGTCACACCCAAATACAAAGAAAATATGGGCAAAGCTTTTGGAGGTTGAGGCACACAGTAGCAGAGCACAAAGATAAAAATAAAAACTGAGAAAGGCTCCCAATCATATCTGTCAAACACCTACCCCCCACCCCTCCCTCCACCTCGCTCCACCTCGCTCCATCCCTTACAAACCCCCATGTTGGACTTAGGTAACC
The DNA here is from genome assembly GCA_017657215.1 of Limnothrissa miodon. Lineage (NCBI taxonomy): Eukaryota > Metazoa > Chordata > Actinopteri > Clupeiformes > Clupeidae > Limnothrissa > Limnothrissa miodon. The sequence goes on along the minus strand of JAGFZM010002794.1, from coordinate 42,171 downwards.
AGGGCAACAGATCCAGGCAAAAGACCCAGAACATTAATAGACTGGAATGAATTCTGCTACTCTCTAGGCGCAATGGGGGAAAAAAAGAGTGGAGGAGAGGAGAGAAAAAGAGGAGGAGAGGAGAGGTGAGGATGAGAAGAGAGAAGGAGGGAAGAGAGGGAGTTGGAATGTGGCAGAAACATTCCCAACTGAATGGATGGATTGAAACACTGGAGGGAGAAAAAAATCATCTCAGTTTCCCCAAAGCGGCTGCCTGTCAGACCAAGGCATCACAATTACATTCTTTTTCTTTTTCTTCTTCCTCTTTCCTTTTTTTTATCTCCTCCTCTGTGATTCCCAATGGGTCTTGACAGTAGGAAGAGAAGCAATGTCAGAACTAAATGAAAGTATTGATTTCTTTCCCACCCTTCACACACACACACACACACCTCCTTCTTCTACAATGGAACATCACTATGACAGCAGCATGGCACTGTGTGTTTGTGTGTGTGTGGGTATGTGTGTGCGCGTTTGTGTGTGTGTGTGTGTTTGCATGTGTGTGTGTGACTGTGCGCATGTGTGTGTGTGTGCCTGTGCGCTTGTGTGTGTGTGTGTGTGTGTGTTGGGTAGGGTGGGGGTGGCTGGTGGCAGCGGGGATTGTGGGATTCAGGGGCTCATCGTCATGGCTGGGGAGCGGGGCTGTGAAGCTGAGCTCCAGGGTTATGGAGCCTGTGTGCTGTCTCATGGAGCCGCAACACCACTAGGAGGGAATACTGCTGAGCTCCCGCCTCTTCTGATGGATGTATTAGTAGTGAAGGGAATTCTCCCCCTTCAATCCCATATACACACGCACACACACATGTACACACACACGCACACACACACAGACACACACACACACACACACATTAACAGACATACACACATACATTGTTGAGAAGAAGGGAATCTTGAAGGCGGGTGAACAATCCAATTCTTGTGATCTTGATCTCCATTGGTCAGGTATCCCACAGGTGCCCAGATATATGTACACACACAAACACACATTCACACACACACACACACACACACACACACACA
>JAGFZM010002794.1:27151-40680 GCA_017657215.1 Limnothrissa miodon | reverse complement strand
TCTCTCTCTCTCTCTCTCTCTCTCTCTCTCTCTCTCTCTCTCTCTCTCTTTTTACATTCTCTATCTCATTCCCACTCTTTCTCTCTCTTTCTGTCTATCTTTCCCCACACATGTAAATTGACAGTTCCTTTTCTTGGAGTGGGATGGTTGCAGGGTGTGTTGCTATGGCAGCTGTCTGGGCACGCTCTGTTTGTTGCCTGCACTGGAGACAGTCAGTGTAAGGAGCCAGAGCTCCTAATCCTCTCCCTCATATTCATCCTCATCACTTCTTCATCCTCCTTTCCTCTCATCCCGCCATCCCTCTTTTCCATTTGGACAATACTCATCTATCTTCTTCTTCCTCTTCCTTTTTCTTCCTTCGTCTTCTTCTTCTTCCCCTACTCAACCTCTCTCCCTCCCTGTCACACTCTCTCAGTGTTGTCATGTTGTCCTTCAGACAGATGGTGCTTCAGTGTTGAGACACAGTCCTGAGAGAGGCAAAGATTAGAGCGGAAGAGATAAGGGGGAATGAGGGAGTGAAATGAGGATGTCCTAGACATAGAGAGAGAGGGAGGAATAGAGAGAGAGAGAGAGAGAGAGAGAGAGAGAGAGAGAGAGAGAAGTAGAAGTAAGGGAGAAGGGTGGAAGACAGTTATAACAAACATGGGGAAGAAACAGAAGACGGAAAAGACAATTGGAGTGATTAAACAAAGGACAAAAGCACAGGCTGTTCTCAGGTCTCATGTAATCAAACACATGGCGCTTGCTCACGCTGTGGCTCCGGTGGAATTGTGCACCTTTCCCGTGTGTCTCAGTCTAGCTGTGGGATGTCTTGGATCCACCACACCGTCTACTTCTTGTGCCAGTGCTCTCACAAGCTTCCTCGTCTCCAATGACGGCACGTGTCTCCCCAACCGCAAAAACACTGTCACACACCTGCTCGCTTATCACGATTGCGCACCAGTAAACAGCCATTCATCCACCTCCTACAGCAGCTGATTACATTTCTCACCGTGTTATTACTTGATTTATTTATAACACTGCACTAACAGGCCGTACACCCACTAAAAGGGAAAACAGCATCCCCACCTCTGGTTGAGGGCCGAAGGATTTGATTCGACTGTGACTGCGCCACCAGTGCCTCCTCCGAGGGCTTATTTAGACAGCCTCGTTGTGCTTTAATCGCGTCTCGGTGGACCTCTCGTTTCATTCCACACAAGATAATGACTCTCTGTTCTTTATTAATAAGCCCGTGTCCCCGACTAAAGGAAACGCAGGAGCACCCTGCTGTTTTCTCGAGATGTTTTGACTCCGACGTCAAGCCAGCACTCCCCCCGCAGGCCCCGTGCCTTTGCGAGAAAGTGACATTCAGACGGCCATTAAATCTAACCTTTAGCCCTCGTTTAGCGCTCGCGAAAAACAAGCTAGCGGCCTTAATTTTGTGATTTGCCGGAGACAGTAAAGGTTAATATCTTATCAAAGGCTTTTGGTGAAGAGAGACAACCCAGGACTTGTGTCTGAGAGACAACCACGTATCCTGTGCCTGCTTGTTTCCCAGCAGTCACACTCTCATTCTCTTTCTCTTTTTTCTTCATTCCTTCTTCTACTTGCCGCCCTCTCCACCCCTCCCTTCCCTCCCTTCTTCTCTGTACATATAAAATCTCTACTGAGGCGATGACTGCTCATTCTCCCCTCCAGTGGAGAGGGAGACAGGTGTGTTAGGGGCACAGAAAATCGCACTCACACACATGCACACAGGCACACACACTTACCTTCCTGTTGCAATGTTGACAGGCTCCCATGCAGCCAGGCGTATGTGCATGCACACACACACACACACACACACACATGCATGGACACGAACACCTTTCCTCTCTATACATTAGAACCCTTTTTCCTGTGTACCTACCAACAAAGCTCCTTAATGGCAACGCACACCAGCCAACCTTACACTCTTCTCCGTAAAACTTAATGGCCGATAAACCCGCTCGTTAGCCCTAATAAATCAGATCTACGAGATGATAAATATGATTTCCCTATAGCAACGCTGTTTGCTTGTGTGCGAGTGGCTGTTTGAATGGCGGCGCAACTGTAAAGTTTTACTCCGGGCTCAGCACTTTAATGCGGCACTCAGCGGTGCCGTAAAGCCCGGGGCGATGAGGACGGCTCCCCAGGGAGTCAGGGGCTGTGTTTATGGCCACCACTGAGGGGCTCCAGTCTGGTGGAGGTGGCAGAGAGCTTTGTGCTGGTGGTGGTGTCAAACTACTCTTTCTTTTGAATGGGAACGTGTAGATTCAGAAAGACACACACACACACACACATACACACAGACACTCTTTCTTTTGAATGGGAAAGTTTAGATTCAGAAAGACATACACACACACACTCACACACACACATACACACACACACACACACACACGCACACACATGTGCAGGAATGGAGGGTGTTGTCCCCTTGAGCGGACTTCCCCGCCCACTTCACTAAAGCTCGGAGCTTCATTTGGGCGACTGTAAATTAGCCTGTATCACATAGAGTAGATCTAATTATTTTCTCATGCACCTTAGTCATTTGTTATTTTTATTATTTTAAAATATTGACAGGCCTCCATTACCTGACAGTTCTGTGAAACCAAAATGAGAAAATGACATTACGTCCATGCAAATTTATTGGTGTTCTCGTGAAGAACATGTGACTGCATTAACATGCTGTGGATTGATCACGCTCACGTTCACGTTCACGCTCACGCTCTGCTGCTTCTCAGTCAATTGGGGAGTGTTAGCTGTCTCATGTTCAAGCTTCCTCTCACAGAACAAGAGCTACAGTACAGGGCATCATGCCTCTTTTTTCAGACATCCTTGGCTTAGATTCACTCTCGACTTGATGGCCTTGGTTCTGGCCTTGGTGAGTGCAAGTAGGGCCTACATAGAACGCGTTTGATCATACCTTAATGTCTTCTGATATGAAAATATTGTTTATAGGGACTTTAAGTGAAATAAGGATAGTCTCTTCTAGTTTATATTCTGCAGAATTCCTCCCCTGGCTGCAAGCTTTTAGCACTCCAGAGGGTTCTCATGATTTAGTTTATTATTTCATATGTCACAATTATGTGCGACCCTGTGTTGTTACTTTTTTGTATTTATTTCCATTTGAATAGGAATGATTGTGTACTTCAGAAGTAACCCTTCTGAAGTACTGCTCTGACCAGAATATTGACTTGCATGCTGTGCATGATATGCGTATTTGTTGAGGGTTTCTATGTTGTAAAAGGGAACATATTCCTGACAACTGCAATGAATAAATATCAGTTCACTGTTGTGTGTGAGTTACAGACGAGTGGTGAGAAGGTCTTTTATCCTACTTGTCTCTACAAATGTTAGGTCAGTGCCTGCTTCTCATGGCTTTCAAAATATATTGCAAGAATTTTTCCACAAAACGGATTTTGCCTACTGAATTCAGATGTGGCATAGACTAACACACAAACACAGAGCAGAGGAGCAGAAGAACACCTGAACACGCCTTCTTTGTGCATATTATTCATTCCGCTGTAGCCTGTTATTTTATATTATTTTAAATTAGGGAGCTATAGTCTACTGTAACTGTGTGTGTGACCTTAGATTGTCACGCATCTCTCCAAACCGGGCATTTGTGGGTATCTGTGATTGTGTTTGTGTATGTGTGTGTGTTTGATATACAGTACATCCTTGTGCCTTTTCCTAGTAGCCCACATTCCTGGGACATTCTTACACTCAACTGTATCGGACCAGGGGGTATAGACAGGAGGCAGAGAGAATGAGAAAGGTGAGATGAAAGGGGGGGGGGATAATCTTATGGGATAAAATAAAAGTGAAATCCCCCAGATCAGGAGCAGAATGGACTCTATCGACTCAGGCGCACTGAGACAAAGGCTGTGGATTAAAGAACATAAACAGCTCCTTATCCTGGGAGCCTTGAGCTGCCTGGGCCAGGCAGGGAAGAGGAGGTCCCCGAGCCTTGGATCCAATCAATACTACGATTCCCACAATCCCTCTGTGCCCCTTTGTAAACAAGCGAACAATCTAAGCTAACAAAAGCATATGAGTATTCAAAGTGAGACATGGATCCCATTTCTTTTCTTTCCCTTATCTCCTTTCCTCTTCTTCCTTCTTTAACTATCTCCCTCTTTCTCTTTCTTTATCTCCCTTGCTCTTTCTGTTTACCCAGTGCATAATTAGTTCTGCTCTTCTTCATTATTTACCTCCAACTCATTTGTGTCTGTATAGTCAGTAGAAGAAGAGACACAATGCTGGTATGCCAAGGTGAAATAGTTCTTCTCTTTGTGATCTTTGAAATGGGTTTTCAAAGAAATCGATGAAATTTCAACAGCTTCTAACCTTGCTAAATGTAACAAAAGTTTTTCTTTTGTCAGACCCAGTGCAATGCATTAGCCAATTTTCAGTGTCATCACAGCACTGGTGGATGTTGACTCCTGCAAACAAAATCCAGTGGAGTAGGTTAGTTGGAAAATATTATGACAGTGCAATAATGCGCTGAAATGTACGTCAATAAAAGAGCGTCCATGAGACATCACGTACATGAGTGGAAGGTTTTGAGCTCACATGAAGGCTTCAACATGGCAGCATAAAGAAGTCATAGGCCGTGTGGCTCAACAATAATGCTGTCTCTTGTTCAAGACACTAAGTGTTCGAGGGGATCGTCATTTATTCATGTTATCAGCGTGTATCCTTGGCTGCATCCACAGATATTCCCCCTCATTGCTTCTTTCTTTTTGCGGAGTCTCGTTGGAGCGCCAAGCGCATGGCTAACCGCACGGGTAACCGTCTGACTCTTCTCCCCTTTAGGCAGCTTTTTTATTTTTCTCTTGGAAGAACAAAGAGCTTTGATCCACCACACCACAGCTTGAAAGCCGGGTTAAACATCCCTTCGCATCATCATGCGCGTGATATCTTTATGCCGTGGGCAGTCGTCTGACAAGTGATGGGCTTACTGGTCTGTTTTTCAGAATTGGGAAGGACTGAGTTGTGTGTAATTGTTCATGGACTCCGTCGAGTTGGCCGCAGCCCATCTTATGTTGAGTGAGACCGAAATTGAAAGCGGCTCCAAGTGGCCAAATGCATGGGCAACAGACATATCCAGCCCCTGTCAGTCATACTACAAATACACTGCCTCCACACACACAAAACCGGTCTCCACACAGATTGAGAGGTGCAGCCATATAAGCAGATGGGAGGGGGGGGGGGGGGGGGGGGGCTGTTTAAAGGATTGCTTCACTCCCAAATGTTTTTTTTTTCTAGTGGTGGGATTAATTTCCCTTGACCACACGTGTAGGAGGGAACACAATATTTTTGGGTAAAAAAGAAGAAAGAGAAAGAAAGAAGTATTTTTCAGAAACAGGTTGCATGTTTTAGTCCAGCCAAAACCTCATTATTGCACCAGTATAATCTTAAAAGACTCTTTCTACCTATCCTTAAACGCTAAAGCTAGCTTGTGCGTCTGCTGGGGTTTGAGGCAAGAGATGTCATTATTATTTAGCATTAATGAGGAATAATAAATGCAGGCTAATTTCAAGTAGAGCTACATTATCTTGTAAGGGTGGGTGGACGTATTGCAAGATGTTTTCGGCATTTTGTGTGGCCTAGGTGGTTTAAATCGACCATTAGAATCTTTGTATAATTGATTGTTGTGTAGGTGTACTAGTTGCTGTCAGATTTGTGAGAGAATGTGCCGCTGTGCAACTGAGATGTAGAAAACTGGCCTCGACAGTATTGGTAAGCTCCCCAAAGACGACTGTAAACATCATTAATATGATAACAAGGTTCCCAGATCTTGTTTCTGAGCGTCGGATCAAACATGCTCAACTGACATGCTGTCGATTCTCCGCCGGTAGAAAACAATTTCATTGTACTTGACGGGACAGTGCAAACCAATGTGTGTCCACTGTTGTCGTCAAGTTCTTATTACAAAAAAACAACAACAAACAACAACCTTCCCTTTGTCCCATATATTCTTTGAATTTGCACTTGAAAGCTAGTTTGGAGTAATGAAAAAGTACTAACCATCAGCTTATTAACCATCTCAGTCAGAGGCATTAAATTATTCCCCCAAATGAAAACAGCTTTGGTTAAAATAGCCTCTCTGGTGTGACTGATGAGCATGTTTAAATATTTAATGGCGTATCTTTGCATTCATTACCACACTGGGGGCAGCCAAGGTCAGGTCTCCGGCTGCAGGAGAATAATAATAGCAATATTAGTGCACCTTTTTGCCCGTCCAAGTGGGCTCCCAGTTAGCAACGCTTTCTGTTGCCATTAATCTTGTTTATCAGGGGTGTTTGACACCATGCCGAGGCTGCCTAATGTCTGACTTATGCGGTTTGAATTTTGATGGATATATGCTAAAGCTAACTCCACCGGTTCTGGCTAAACATGGATAAAACAGCTCTCTATGACTTTGAGCAAGTGTAATTTTTGTCAGCTATTGCAGTGATAATATGTATTTCCCTTTTTAAGCACTATAGGGTACTTGAAGGTCCAGTACTACTGCTATAACTGGTCTGACATGCACTGGTACTACAGTACAGTTAGTAATGATCTTCTATACTAAGGCCAGTGTTGTAGGATTGGGGGTGTGGGTGTAGCAAATAAGTAAAACTCGTAAGTAAAAAAAGTAAGTAGTTAATTTGTATGCTATTTTTACACAACACAGAAAATCGCTTGAGACAAACACAAAGAAGTAGACCAGAAACAACACTGTCAGTCAGTCCACGGCTATATGACGTGTGGGGGGGGGGGGGGGGGAGGGGAGGGGGGGGGCTCACAGACTGCTGTGGGAATAATGTGTTACTGTGACTAATAGCAGTGGAATGTTGCAACACATTAAATGTCTTCAGATTTAGTGCATCATCTGTGCTACACTAAGCCACACTAAAAAATAGTAGAGGGAAATCTCTTCTGTCTTGCTGCCTCGTAAATAATAAATCACAATAGATTTATAGTCTGTGCTTGTGCCGTAGTGCCTAATTAAGGTTATACAATCAGCAGAGTTTGAGCTAGGACATGCTGCTGTGGGCAAACTCTGCTATCTGGATTTGTCAATGTTCAGGGTCAGCGCTAATTATACAAAGGTTACAATCACTGGAGCACATGCCAACAACCTCTTTCCTCCACTCTCTCTGAAGTTATGTCTTTCTCGCTCTCTCTCCATCATCCTATTCATCCCTCTCTCTTTGTTTTGTGCTTTCCACGTCTTAGTGCAAACCCTTTGTTTATGGTGTCAGCGTAAAATTGCTAGATCGCGTCTATACTCTATGCCCTGACGCCTGTGACAGTCTCTCATAGCGCGCCTCGCCAAGCGCTCAGATTTGAAGTAGGAGATGCTCACCAGTCTGTGTATATGAGGCGAAAGCCGCAGTGAGCGAGCAGACAGAGCTATAGGCTACAAAGGAGAGGCGGGGGGCGGAAAATCAGTTGTCTGTGTTGACAGGGTCTGTCACACAGGGCACCTGGGCTTTTCCACTCCTAGAAAAAGATGAAAGCAGTCAGAAAATGAGGGAAGGGGGCCTTAGCCACAGTGAGAGCCAATCATGAAATGAGGAGATAATATCTTTCCCAACGCTTGGCCAGCTACAGCTGCTTTATAGGCCCAGCTTAGTTAACAATATTTTTAAGGGCCTGTTCCAAGGAGATGCAGTGAAGGGGTTCATGTTTGTTGCACAATTACAAAGATGTAGAAGTGAAAGTAATTTGCCCTGTTGAGAGAAAGACCTTTGCTATTGACATAGGGTTATAAGAGGGGTGTGGGAAAATTAAGACAGGTCTGGGGACTAGGCAAGTCCACAAAAAGAGGTCATAGAATTATTCTGATTTATTCTGATTATACCCATTATTTCCAAGTTTTCTTGTTTTTCTGGACACTTACAAATAAAAGTATGAGAGAGTGGTGTTGCATATCACCTAGCAACTGACTTGCCCTACTACCATCACAGTTAAACACAGGAGAACAGACATTTCCTGTTGCTGTTCAATTTTCAATGTCAAAGAAATAATGAGAAACAAATCAAGTCATCTCGGCTATGCCTGCTGTGTAGTATTGATCACTACATGACTGTCAGATAACTTGTTTTTCAAAGATTTCGAAGATATCAAAGATTACTTTCTGCATTCCCACAGCTCTCAATTAAAGTACGACATTTTTAAGGAAACACTATGAATTTTGTGGTTACATCCAGCTCATGTCTCAGATTCGGATGGATGGTTTCCAAGTGTTCCCCAATATTTAGTAGCCCTGTCTCATCTGACTAGCTCAGAAAATCACTGTGGAGTATTCAATGGCTTCAAAAGCCTTGCCACCACTTAACTACTCCATGCTTTCACAGTTTGCTCCCCAGAAGGTCTCAAACAGTGACTGTGATGTTGTACACAGACCTTTTGTTCTGAAAAATGTCTGAGGGCGTCACCCCACAATAATGTGTGTGGCTTTGTGACGTGAGTTGTGCAAAGGTTTAGAACACACATTAGAACCAGTGCTAGAGATGCTCACTAATTTGAGTGTGTGAGTGAAGACCTTTATTGCACCTTAAGTCATGGCGCTGTTGTCAACATGGATTGTAACACACACACACACACACACACACAGAGAGAGAACTTTTTTATAAACCACAGATTGGGGAGGGAGCTGTGTAACAGGCTGGGTTTGAACCTGTGACCTCATAGTTGGCTACCCCAGAGGGCCCAAGCATGAGTCACTGTAGCCTGTCTCTCCAGCCCTGCTGCTGTCCACCTTCATTACTTTAGCGTGTCAGTATGGGGGGTGTGGGGGGGTGGAGTGTGCTGGGGTTGGGTGGGGTTGGGAGTTCAGGAGGTCTCTGCCCCATGGAAGTCCATGTCTGTGGCTGAAAGCAGCCGGCTGGTTTAGCCTCCTCCATTCATGGGTGTTGTTCTGCCAATGCTTTTGTGTTTCAGTCTTTTTTCTCTCTCTCCTCCTTTCTTTTTCTTTCTCCTTCTTTTTTCTCTTCCTCTTTTCCTCCTCCTCTCAAACACACCACAGTCATCTCTGTGCTCTTTTCTCCCTTCAATCTGCTGCTATAATTTTTCCTCTTTGTGTGTGGAATTACACGTCTCTTCCAATGAAGCTCAGTGTCGGGAAAACCACAGCAGGGGCTGTGTGTGTGTGTGTGTGTGTAGGGTGAGGTGTGTGTGTTTGCATATGCGTGAGACTGTGTATGTGTGTGTATGAGAGAGAGAGAGAGAGAGAGAGAGAGAGATTATAGATGCGTGAATGTGTCACAGCTGCCTGTGGCAACAGCACAATCTCATTATCGCACACGGGGTGTTTGAGTTTGTATACATGAATTGCCGTGGAAGACACAGTGTGTGTGTGTGTGTGTGTGTGTGAGAGAGAGTTTGCCAGTAAACCCAACTGTCTGTGTCTGTGTGTACGCATGTGTGTGTGTGTCAGTGTAGCAGTGTTCACAACTACCTGTATGTGTGTGCAGGTGTGCGAGTCTGTGTGTGAGTGTGTGTCTGTGTGTGTACCCTAACCCTGCAATGCTTTTGGAATGACATTAATAATGCATACTTCTCTGCTTTTAGTCGCATTGTCAACACACAAAAACTAATGACTTATTTCTTTTCTTTCTTTCTACCCTCTGCCCACCCTCTCCCTCACTCGCCTTCTCTCTTACTCTCTCCCTCCCTCTTTCTCTCCCTCTCCCTCACTCCCTCACTCCACCCCCCCCCTCTGCTCACAAACAAAGGAGGTTGAGGTAAGTTATTTATCCCGTATTGATGTCGTTCATTGGGAGAGGTTAATGGAGTGCTGATAAGGGCCTCGACATGTGAGCGAGGCCACAGGAGAGGTGGAAAGGCCTCTTCAAAGCCAAGAGTATTTCCACCCAAAGTCCTGCTGTTCAAGCTCACGGAGCACGGACAATCGGGTACGACCAAGACCAAGTAGAGATCTTGACAGCTTACACTAACTGACTGACGGGTACCATAGGAAATGAAAGTGAAATTAAGATTTAATCAATATTTGTCTTATTGATTCCCATAGAGAAAGTAGTCTGCACAGGTTTTTAGGTTGCCTGTATTACTACTGCGGCCATTAAGACTTACTGTATTAGAATGAGGTAAACTATGTAGACCTGTGTTACTGTACCTCAGGTTTAAGATGCTGCTTTAAGATTGACCAGTCGGCCTTGATTTAAGAAATGTTTCGCCATTGACGAGGAATTTGCATGTACTGTACAATTCCAGTAGACTAAAGCATTTAATTCTCCAGTACTTGATTCCTGATCTTGATTGCCACCCCTATTTGTCATTTAGTTAGTGTAAACTACCAGTTTACTATTAGTTAATTTTTTTAATTTTATATACCAAATCTCTCATTCCTTTATCATTATTCAAAGGACTCAGTGAACACAAACAATGGGATTGTTGGAAATACTTTGGACTATGGCTTTGAATTCAAAACCACCTCTCTATCACACTTTTATAGGTGTTTGTTACACAGATATTGCATGTGTGGTGTGTTCTCTGCTCATGTGCCTTTGTCAGGGACAAAAGCATGCGCTTGTGTGGAGGAGTGTTTGGGCTGCAAAAATTAGTGGAATAATTAATTTGTTGGTAAAGTATTCAAATGAATCTCCAACTATTATTTTCTGTTTCATTTCTCTTAAGGAAAATACAGCATCTTCAAATTGCTTTAAATCTGCAAATCTGCTTTAACTTAGAGCTTAAACAGCTTACTCAATCATCTGTGACTAGACAAAATATTTGGTGTGTGGATTAAACAAAACATATTTGAGAACATAATATTGGAACACTGGAAAAAAATGATTGATTGAAATGTTTTATTACAACATTTTATTCATCAAACAACAATCGATGAATGAATTAAATTGTTGAAAATTATCATTGGTTGCAGCCCCTAGCTTGTGTATTTTTACGTGTGTGTGCCTATTTTGGTGTGTGCATGTTTGTGTTAATGTTTGCCTGTGTATCTTTTGCACTGTATCCTTATGCTGTTTTTGCCAGTCATCTCTGGGCTCCCATGACTTGTGCTTAAGACTTCATGCATCATACATGCGCCATCATTGAGCAGTTGTAAATTCTCCATCTGGTTCAGTTCTGCGTGTAGCCCACTTCTGCTCTCTTAAATCCTGCTGTTATCCTCTCTCAGCTCTCTAGAGTGTGTCCATTCTCCCAGCACCAAGCCCCTTCCATTCCACCCCCTGCCCTCTTCACTGTCTAATCAGCCATTCCTATTATTTAATGGTGGAGAAGGACCGCTCCACTTCATGTGTGTGTGTGTGTGTGTGTAAGTGTCTGGGAATTTGCGTGTTGACCATAGTGTGTCTATCTGTGTGTCTGCGTCTGTGTGTGTGTGTGTGTGTGTGTGTGTGTGAGAGAGAGAGAGAGAGAGAGAGAGAGAGAGAGAGAAAGAGAGACAGACAGAGAGAGGATTTGTGTGTGTGTGTGTGTGTGTGTGTGTGTGCATGTGTGTGTGTACCCAACAGACAAAACACAGAGCAATTGCTGACTCAAAGCCCAAGAGAAGGCATTTTAATAGCCAGCAATTCACGGGTTGAGTCTTACATAAAGTGATTTAACAAAATCAATACTGCATATAGCTTCCTTCCTATAAAGGGTGAAAAAGTGACATTGTGTTTATGAGGTTAATTAAAATTTAATTGTGTCTGACTGGTGGGATTTAGTTTTGCGACCATACAGTACTTTAGATATGTGCATGTGTGAGTGTTTGTGTGTGTGTGTGTGTGTGCTCCATAGTCCAACTACTCTACAACCATAACAGTCTCCCTGTGCAGTCACACAAAAAGCTACCCAAGCTGCTAAAGCTGTAGAATCACTGGAAGTAATTCTCTTCACAGAGTGACAGATGTGACAAAAATAAAAATGGACACCTTTCTGCAAATTTGGCTGTACAGAACTTGGCAAAGGTTGCATCATGAGCCATTAGAGTACCATGGGGAAGCTCAGATTTTTTAGCAGCTTTTTTGAATGAGCGACAAAAAGGAAACTTCAGCACTGTAAGCAGTAGGCACAGTTAAACCATACCTCTATCACCTTACCTGAAACTCTCCATCGTCCAAAAACACATACAGTACACCACACAGAGACTGTGTTGTTTATTTGATCGTCTTGAGACTTGGGACACGTCGTGACATGTCACGCTTGCAACCAGTCACAGCAGGCCTGTCTGGGCTCGCGATTTGATTTCCATCAGCAAGACAATGGCGCAGAGGAGGACAGAGATACAGAAAAATAGATGTGAGCTAGATCTGAAACGGAGTCAGCGATACTGACAGAGATGTGCCCAGATAAGGGCAGACTGACTGGGGAGAAGGGCCAAGAGAGGGTGGGGGTTGGGGGGGTAGGGAGGCAACAGAGAGGGTTGAACAGCAGGGAGTGACAAATAAAAATGAATACTAAGATGTTTTTTCTTGTCGCCTCACATGGCTCTCTCCGAAATAGCCTCGGCTGCAGTGATTGACAGACACAGAGGCAGAGGGGGGCCGCTGTGATAGTCCTCTGTGGAAAGTTGAGGGGCACAGAAGTTCAAAGACACATGGGGAAGAGTCAACCAGAGAAGCGAGACTACACATACACACACACACACACACACACACACACACACACACACACACACACACACACACACACACACACACCACCTCTCAGAGTCCCACACAATGCAGACTCGCTCTGGCCATTGCAGTCAAGACTTCTGCCTGGGCATCTCTAATAGCCTCAAACCTACTGTTTCACAGCCAAAGACAGCATCTTCTGCATCTTACTTAGTGTCCTGACTGAAAGCAACAGGACTGAATGCTATCGACAAAAGCTGTTGAAAATAAAACAAAGCGAGCTTTGTTTTATTTAGGAATATCCTAACAGAATGTGATAGAACTAAGTGCTCTTCAGATCCAAGGTAGACAAAAAACACTTGCTACACAACAACCTGGGTCAAGGAGCTGGGTTGTGATGTTGTGCTTTGAAACCAAACCGCTCTGACAAGTAAAATGAGATTTGGTTTCCGTTAATTAGGCACTGGGAATGATTATGATCCATCCAGTAATGAGGGTGGAGATGATAATGACAAATCCATGTTATTTTTTGCCACCATTTTGTCACACGCCAGTGACTAAAACTCTGCTTGATCGGCTTGCTGAATAGGACAGAAATCAGAGTGGATGAGAAAGAAGAGGTTGTTTTATTCTGCTCAGGGTCTGACTTCCTTCCTCAGCCTTGGTCTTGAGCTGGTGTGAGGCTGCTGCCTACACTGATATCAATAAAGGGAGTGAGAGAATCTTCCGGATGCTCACTTCACGAAGCGAATGCCCACTCTTGCACTCCTCCGCCTCTATCTCCTACTATCTCTTCTTTGCCTGGCCCTTGTCGTTCTATTCAGGTCAATTTCAGTTTGGGAGACTTCACTGAAAATGACAGTAACAGCAGTAATGCATTCATCCAGCAAACCATAGTTTCTCTCTTTAGTTACCCCTCTCTCTCTCTCTCTCTCTCTCTCTCTC
>JAGFZM010002793.1:118944-134638 GCA_017657215.1 Limnothrissa miodon | reverse complement strand
CCAAACAAAAAGTAGTATGCAACTACAGACCTGTGGTCACCTATTTTGGGTGCGCCACATAAGTATAAATGAATGATCCAAGTTAAACACCTCAACTGACAGTAGCACCCCTATCAAGAGGTCCGGAGTTCTACTCCAGTGTAATTTTCAGACTGGGGGGGCGGGGGGAGAGAACTCAAAAAGTTCAAATTATGGTATTATTTAGTTTGTATGTCCAAGCAAACACAAATTATTTGTGATTCTTACCATATGGTTTGCCAACTGTACACAGGTAGGAGTGACTGATATCCAAGTCTGTTCTCTCCTGATAGTTGCTGCGACAGCTATTCAGCTGAACTGTGAACTTAATGGCCTGGATCCAATTCCCTGTTTCACCGACAGTTTAATTGGCTCTGACAGTTTGAACTGGGATGTCATCTTACTTGGAGACATGTTCTATGATGAGGACCTGGCTGACAGTTTGCATATGTGGCTGCAGAAATGTGTCAAAATTTATAACACACAAGTGTACATTGGTGACCCTGGACGTGCCCATTTGGAAAACCACAGGATTAAAATATTCCTACAAATACTGGTCCAGTACACACTACCAAAGGGAGTTAGAGATGAGAACTATGGACTAACCAGTAGTACAGTTTGGCTTTACCAACCAGATGTATAACTCACAAGCTAAATTACCTACAGTATGTGACTGAATCTGTCTCCAGGTAATCTATTACAACACTGTCAATCATGAGAAAAACATTCTAAGATGTGCTTAGAATGTGTTGTTTGTACAGAATGTGAATGTTACAGTAATTTGTTAAGCTCTGTGATAACTAGCAAATAAAAAATAAAAAAAAACTTTACTTGGCTCCCACTCTTTTTACCGACAAAATTTCTGTTATTTTGAAATTTCTATTATTTTTTTCATGACCTGAACTGATTTTTTCATTTATTTCAGTGTAGAATTTTATATACATTTAGGGCTGAATCCTAAATGTTTTCACTTGCCTTATATTCAACAACTTGCCTAACATTCAAAATACTGTCAATGCATTTGTTGTAGTATTTATTAAACAAAGTATTCAATTCAATTTTATTTATACAGCGCATTTTTACAAAAGGCATGTCACAAAGCGCTTAACACAAGAGGCCCAATGAGCAACAGGGGCAAGGAAAAACTCCCTAGTAGCGTTTTTTGTTTTTACTAGTTATGGTAGAGGAAGAAACTTTGGGCAGTTCCGACAGCTCAAGGGGCTAGCCCAACTGCCTAGGGCAGGTTTTCAGTCTTTCAGATGGTGAGTAGTCCACTATTATTTCATTAGATACACATTACAAGAATATTTTGGAAAATAAAGTAATATAGGGGTCCCATTAGAGTCCCAGGATATAGTCCCATGTCATTAGGCGCAGTCAAGCCAGGGGCCAGCTGGAGGTTGTATCAATCATGTCTGGGTCATCTGTGAAGCTGAAGGCAGACCGCCCACGAAGCCAGAGATGCAAGATCAGGCAGTGGAAGGCAGGGATGACCCTCAGCAGGGAGGCAGTGGCATGGACAGTGGAGTGGGTTGAGGACCATTCAGGAGTGCCGCCGAATCACGTTGGAAGAAGGTCCCAGGAGAACCCAGGAGGTGCAGGCGCAGGCAGTGGAAGGCAGTGATGACTCACGACAGGGTGGTAAAGGCATGGAAAATCAGAGAGGAGATGAGTTAGAACAGTCTCCATCAGATTTCAGAGAATGTGAGTTATATTGCATGTGAAACCATATGCAGATGCTGGCTAAGTGAAGAGAGAGAAGTAAGTGGAGAGGAAAGAGAGAGGAGGAGAAAGAATAGTGAAAATTGTACGGGTTAACAGATGGGTGGATTGTGGCGGCATTAAACTATAGCAGCATAACTAAGGTATGATGTATAACAAGCCAACACCACCAAAGGAAATGGTCAGTGGCCACCAAGCCCTGGACGGGAGCTTACAGCAGAGGCAGTCCTTTCCAATAATACCCTGAGGAGGTGTGGCTTACCATACACCATCCCAAACTAAAGGGGTCACTAAATAGAAAAGTTTTGAGTCTAGACTTAAAGGTGTTCCACTTGTGTCCGCTTGACGAATGTTAGAAGGGAGTTTGTTCCACAGGACAGGCGCACGATGGCAAAATGCTCTTCCTCCCATTGTCGATTTTGATATTCTAGGAATTACTAGGAGACCAGCATTCTGTGACCTTAGGGGTCTAGAAGGGTGGTAGGGAACAAGTAAGTCTTTAATATATGCTGGAGCAAGGCCATTAAGGGCTTTATATGTTAGGAGAAGTATTTTAAAATCAATTTGGCCTTTAACAGGAAGCCAATGTAAGGAAGCAAGGACAGGTGTGATATGTTCATATTTTTTTGTCCTAGTGAGTGCTCGTGCTGCAGCATTTTGTATTAGTTGAAGGTTTTTGATGCAGCTAGTACCACATCCAGAGAACAGTGCATTGCAATAGTCAAGTCTGGAGGTAATCCCTCCGAGAGCTTTGAAAAAAGCTTTTGTTGTGGGCTTTCAAAAAAACCGTTGGTTTTAGAAATATTTGCGGAAGCAAACGAAAAGCGACTCAGAAACACACGCAGTAGGCGAGGTGAAAGAGGCAAAGAGGACCTGAAGCGTAAGCGCTGTCAATATATAGACTTTCTGACGTCATGCAGGGCTGTCTAAGTAGTTGCCTGCGCGCGTCAGAGCGCTTACTGCCCTTTTTTCAAAGGGTTGGTTAAAATTGACTTCAGAAAAAGTAGGAGATGATAGGCATCATCCATTCGTACGTTTCGGCTTCGAAACGAAAGAGAACCCAAGTTACTTTCCCTAGTTACTCTGAAAGTAACGAGTAACTTGAAGTAACTGAGTTACTTTTGATAGAAGTAACGAGTAATGTCATTAAGTTACTTTTTAAAAGCAACTTACCCAACACTGCTGATTTCAGTAGTGAAATGAAGATAACCAACAAGGAGAAACGTTGAGATGCACACTCATAATCATATCAAGGTTTTGGTTATCGTATTTCTGCAGTTACGGTGCCTACACACGCTTGCGTCCGTTGAAGTACGATGGAAGGTGTATCTGACGGTAGGTGTGCTGAGACAGCAGCACCAATCAATGAAGTTCGTTCCTGCTGGGGCACACCAAACAAAAAAATCCTGTCACTTCGAGAGAAAATGTCGAGAGAAGTAGGCCTAGTTATTGTTATTATTGTTGTTGCATTGCATAAAATTAATAAGGTTTGTGCTCGGCCTCTGCAATATTGGGTGCACCCTAATACTGGCTGATTACACACGGCAATTATTAACCTCTCCTCCATTTTTGTTTCTCCCTCGTTTTCACCACATGCACACTGATTGGTTTGTGTCAGTGTTCGAAATTTGCATAAACCAAATCTGATTGGCTGGCGAATGAAGCAATCCGTCAAAAGTTGAACTTTTCTCAACTTTTCCCTGCAAGCAATGCATTCAACGCAACGCATCAATCCCACAGTTCAGTGCGGCCACAAATGACGTCAACCAATGCAAAGTGAATGGGAAGCCATCTTTCCACCTCTGCCGGACGCATGTGTGTGAATCCACCGTTAGGCTACGTCTTTAAAAAGTCTGATACCGCATCTTCCCGTCCCAAGACTTTGTATTCATTCACGGAGATCATCCTAAAATTTGTAACGAAAACTATACACTCAGTGGGTTCAAAGGAGCTCTCCTTTATGTGCATAACAATGTGCATAGTATAACGTGATATTTTTTATCGTATTCTGACTGATCGGAAATTATTGAGAGTGTGTGTGGCTACTTGTGTGTGCGAAGGGGGCACACATATCGAGCCTAAAACATCATGTCAACATATCTACCCTCAGAAGAGTGGAGAAAAGGGTAAACTGTAAAAACTTTCAAAAGCACACTTTTTTGGACATAAGGCAGAGGGGCAAGTGCTTTAGCACCACCTGTCTCTATTTGTGCACACCAGTGACTGTGAAGCATTGTGCAGCATTGTGAAGTTGCAGCTCAGTAAAAATTGATTTACAGTTTCAAACCCTCACATTAATTGAAACCCTGTTCTGCTTGTAGCCTGCACTATCCAACCACAATTAATAAACAAAACACATATTTTAGACATATTTCGAGTTGTGATAAATCATGATTAATACATTTTTAGGCTGTGATTAATCTGATTAGAAATTTAAAATTGTAATCATTTGACAGCCCTATTTTTTTATTTATACTATTTAATTTTACTGTGCAATTAATTGCCTGTCAGTTTGTGGCAAAATAATTGAGGATTTCTTTTTTAAAATGTCTAAAAATCTCATCTCGTTCTCGTGATCTCTCGATCTTGTCTCGTCTCGTGTAAAAAGCGCCTTGTCACACCCCTACAAAGAACCCACTTTAGTAACACCGTTTCGATGTGCTGTCAAATTCTTCTAGCTATTCTATTCAGCATTATTTATTTAGTCAGGTGTTGGGAATGCTAGGTAAATGAAAAGGGAGGTGACGTTATGTTCAAGATGTAAGAATTCTAGCAGATTTTTTTGTCTACATATATTTTTTACGCAGATAAATAGTTCCACTTCAGCGCTCTGGCAACAAAAAGCTCAAGACAAGTGCAGTTTCATCACATCAAAGATTCAACCAGAGCCGTTTCTGAGCAATTTTAAGTGTTTGGTAAGACAATTGTGCTTTTGCTTTGACTTAGGGATATGGTAGCGTACATTATTAGTGATATACACTGTTGTGTATTTTATGTCAGTTATATTTAATGTTTCAGTTTAATTTAATTAGGCTTTACAAACAAGCGAGAAGCATGTTCTTCTGTCTGAAAACACTTTGGCCGTTTCCCCGTTAAAGTTACCTTTGGACAACGGCAAGTGGATAAATCCAAAGTTTTTTGTCAACATTGTTCCACAGAGATTGGGTACATTACAGGAAACACGTCTGGAAAAAACCTCTGTATTCCAGCTACCTCTGTTGCTAGTAAGCGGGTCTTCTGCACCGCGAAAGATATTGTCACTGCAACCTGATCTGTGCTTTCAGTGCAAAATGTGGATAAACTGTAGCCTGGGCCCACCCATACTTCCTGTGATGCTACATTTAATTTCGTGATTTAGAGGAATTATTTATCCCAAATCTGTGGGCACCAGTGAGAAACGAGCTTACGCCTACGTCATCGGAATGAGTGGTCTGACTGGTTGTAGATTTGTCAAGTAGTATACAGAGGCATCTTATGAACTCAGGTTAAGCCCGCCTCCCAGAATTCATTTAGCAATGTCGCATGGCCAGACTAAGCTTGTAAGAGCTTTTCAGTCGCGTTAGCCAGGCTAGATAAACTGATCTTTCTAGCCAAAAACTTTACGCTTGAATAGTTTTGTCATACTCAGGCTGTTGCTACATATGTTTACATTTGTTACTTGTTTATTTATATATTTTTTATTATAAGATTTGTTACAATAGTACGAATACGATAATACGATACAATAGTTTCAAAAGCTCAGATTTGAAATGCTGGCGCATTGCTTACAGGCTCATTTAAAAGGCTTAGAACGAAAATATTCCTAATTCCCGCCTCCCCTGGCAAATTCATAAAGCAACAAGGGATTGGATCAGAGAAGTTTCCAAACAATCTTTGGTTGGACCATGCAAAAATAGGAGGTGTATCTTAGTGCTGCCGACATCAAGAGCCACCTCGTTTCAGATTGGATTTTTCAGCCCGGCCATTTCTAGCTTGAAATTTACATGTAGAGCGAGGCGGAAGACGGCAGTTGAAGTTTTGCTATGGTTCATTGGATACCGTAAGCTACCTAAATTCAACAATAACAAGGTAAATGTGGTTTGAATAAAAGAAAGCATTAAATAAATTATATTTTTGTACAGATTGAATCCTCATGCTACTCATCTCTCAGACTACCGTCCTATGTGTGTCTAAGGGTTAGTTCCAATTTAGTAAAGAGATCCTACAGTATATACCACTAACCACCTCTAAAATTGGTTCACTTTCCCTTGGCTTGGTCACAATTGCTAGCACCTTGATTCTTCATTAATTAGGTTAGAGAATCAAAATCCTTAAATAGCATGCGTGTCTCTAACTAGAATAAATACAGGTTGATTTAAGGTTATAAACAAAATTTACCTTAGGGCACACAAAGGTGTGCTTGTTGGTCCAATCCCCCAATGGCTAGGTGTACACGTTATTTTTCCCGAGAGCACAGGAATAAAGATTTAGTGGTACAGATGTCGGCACTGTTGTCCTGTTCTACATGCTCATAATCTCTATTTGAGGGCTGGGGTGCTTGAAGCCCTAAAATAGACAGTTTGTCCTGAGCTATTCCAGCAGTCTCAAAATTACAATGTTCATATGACACAGATGTCTGGTGTTTCAGTAGAGAGTGATCATTGATGGCCATGACCAGATCAGTGTTTGTTCTATTTTTGGTGTAAGTGTTTATCAGGCAATGCACCCATATTTGGCAGAAGGTTTCATGGTGGAGGGAGAGGTGGTAGTTGTCAGCTAAAACTTTGGACCAAAACCAGCGGAGAATCCCTAGCGGTTCTATAAAAGGCTCAAATTGTCTATGAGGTTTAGTCCAAGAGAAAAACGTGTCTTCACCAGCCATGTGTATAGACTGTGCTGTTAGTGGGTCACTGATAAAGGTTTGTATCGCAAGAAAATTTTGGCCAAAGAAAAGTTCCCTTCAATCACAATACACATCTTTGTTCTATAATTCGCTCCAGCATCCACAATGAATATTACTAATGTTTTGAAAATCTCCCATGAGAGCCTCTTGGTTGTTTTAGATATAGAAGCATTTGGAAAACAGCACTCATTCATCCTGTCTTCTTTTAAATTTCCTAGTTGAGTCACTAAGAACAAGGGTTGTAGGATTGAAGTGTGCTTCTTACCTTTCTTCTTATATTTTGGGGTTGGTCTATGGTGGAACTGCTCTGTTACTGGAATGCTGCTCTGTTCTAGTGCACTTTCTGTGAGCCAGCAATCTGTACTCACATCTGTACTGCAATCAAATCAGCCAGTTGTGGTTTAGCTTCTGCTTTCTCTGCCCATCATGAGAATTCCTGCATAGTTCAGAGGGTGGCATGCATTTCAGTGTGTTTGACGCATGTCCTAAATAATGGGCAAATTGTGCACACCACTGAATCATTCAAACTGACTAGCGTCAACATGCTGTTTGGGCAATATTGATTTTTTCTGACACCCTTTTCGACTAATAGGCCTATGATAATAAAGGACTAATGATTAATGTAAATGAGCAATATCGTATTGTGTACATACAAAACAGCAAACATACAGATCTAAAAATGTTTATTTCTTATTACATCTATATCCTGTGCACAGCACAAATGTACAAAAATAAAAGCTAAACATTTGCTATATATCTAAAAAAAAAAAAAAAAAAAAAAAAAAACATGATTGACCTTCATTTCAGCAGATCAGAATTAAGGCTGAAGTTGTCATTTTTGCTACAAGATTGAGGGCATTGAAGCAATAGTTAGTTCAGTGCGTGATTGTATTCTAGGAGAAGAAAGAACGGCCAGGAAAAAAAAAAAAAAACATGGATTCTTCCTTGTAAAATTTCAGAGTGTAAGTTATACAGATACACAGATACACAGAAGTTTTTATGTACAGGTTAAATGTCACAGCACAATGTTGGCACAATGCCAACATCTCAGCAGATTAAATTGTAAGACAAACTCAATATCAATTGCTCACATCATTTCCGAATAGAAGAGAGAATAGGGGAGGTTTACAATCAGCATATGTTTGCAGATCCTAGTGGCAAATGTAATTCAAATGTAATTCTGTATTCTACTATAAAACAACATTATGTCCATGAGCATTAACAGAGAATGACTGTATACATGACATGACTGCAATCAGACTTAAACTGCATGTGGGACCTGTTGCTCATGAACTATCTATCTAGAGGTTTGTAAATGTATACATTCTACTTTGCTTCAAATGACATAGTTACAGATTATTTAGGGAATGATTTGGTTTGAATACTACTAAATATATTTCTGTATCATTTTCAAGACAACAAAGTAGTTTTTTTTTATTTAGAGCTGCAAGCCAAGTGCTTACAATTGCTAAGCACCAGTGTCCAAAATCATCTGTACAAATATAAATAGGCAAGAAATGTCTGACATGAGGTAAAGTTGTGAAAAAGTGCTATGTACTGCATACATACATAAGTCATTCTCCCTCCCTCCATCCCTTTATCTCTGTGTCAGGATTTGAAGACCTACATTCATTTCTGTTCAATTTAACAGTTAATCATAAACCACCATTACAAACATGCCATCATCTGCAAAATCTTAATTAGTAAACTACCACTGCAGGAAGATAAAGGAATAAAATGTGCATATAGCGCATTTTCCTTATGGCAAATCATTAATGGGTTTTATGATAATCACCCGCTAGAATCACTGGTATGTAACCTGATTATCTGGAAAAAAAAACAAACAACTGAATTTGTAACATTTGCCAATGGCAATTTTGCTCAAATATTACAGCAGTATTGTGGCATGTCTATAAAAGTGTGTACAAGTGTTTTTTTGTAAATAAGGGCTGGTCAACTGAGAACTCAGGGCTGGCCCTTATTTTTATGATGTGTTACTATTAAACCATTAAACTACCGTTTCATACCAATCAGCAAAAATAATGTTCAACTCATACTATAGTCTTCATTTGAAAAGTATCAGGTGTATTGGGAATCTACCAACTGGCCAGACACGGCAGAATTATGAAAAGCTTTCTAAATGCTTCCTTGGCTTATCTAATTAAGAAAAAATAACGAATAAAACCCAGCCCTGACTTTTGAGAATTCAACTGATGCATAACTATTCTGCTGTTAACTGTTTGAATGATATATAGACATCATTTTTTTTTCATTAAGTACACCTAATGTCACAGCATAAATGTTTTACTCTGATGGTAAATGGACTGCGTTTATATAGCACTTTTCTACTATGAGCACTCAAAGTGCTTTGCAACGCATGCCTCTCATTCACCCATTCACACACATGCATTCATACAACAATTGGGGTGAAGTATTTTCTCAAGGATACTTCAATGGTGTCAGATGGAGAGGGGCTCATACATGCAACCCTCTGGTTGCTGAATGGCACCTCTACCACATGCACCACTATTACCCGCTAATGATAACTGCAGTGATGGGCATAGTCATCCAAACAATAGAGGTTATCAAGCATGTTTCTCTCTTAAGCCAACATGAACACTGAGGTAATAGAACACTGATATTTCATATCTATACACCAAGGACATTAGGTATCTTAGTGACATGGTATAATTTAGCCTGGCTTCCGCGACTAGAAAGCTCATTGGAGCTTAGTCTGGCCAAGCTACTGTACTACCTGACTTCTGGGAAGCGGGCATAACCTGCATCCATCAGATGCCTCTGTATACTCCTTGACGAATCTTCAACCAATCAGATGTAGCGCCACAGGAAGTATGGGTGGGCCCACGCTAGGTATCATTTGCTCCTGATGTAAGCACCTAATTCATCTGCCATATTAATCCTCTTAAAGAACAATAATACAAGTCCCTTAAAAAATTATAATATAAACTATATGTAGCATAGACACTGAAGTACATAAATATATTTAACAAGGTCTGCTATTGAAATGAGGAAATTACACACCAACAAACGTGTTGGTGTGTAAACAGAAAATAGGTCATCTCTGAAGTTCTGTTTCTGTTTTCTCTAAACTCAGATGTGCAAATTAGTCATTAAGTGTTAGTTTAGCTCATAGCCGTGGTAGAAAGTGTGTTACAGTCATGGCAATGGAGGCCTTGTAGCCTTTCTTCATGCGCCCATTTTTGCTAAGAGCGATGTAACATCCTCTATGTAGGGAAGACTCATAAGCATTGTAGTTATTGGGAAGCAGGGTCTCCTTAAACTTGCATTCATCTTGGAAGACTTTCTGAAAAATTAAGTAAAAGGTTAACCAACAGCTCAACTTGAACTTACCAGTTCTTAATACTTTTTTTTTACACTGTTTCAAAATGTATAATATTTGTTTTGTGATTGCTGATCATTACTAATAGAGCAATATATAAAAGGAATTGAGTGTTTTTTGAATGGTTTGATTGGCTACACCATGATCAGGGCCATCACCAGGGATGGTAAATTACATGGTCTACTGGTTGGATTGATAGAAATGCCCACAGCGTACAACCTTCATCACATTTAATAGGGATACATTTATTAATGGGACCAGTTGTAGAACATTTATTAGAGTAGGTTAATAAGTGTTCTCTATACTTTAGGGCAGGGGTCAGCAACCTTTTTGACATGGAGTGCCAATTAGACGTTTTCTTGTAAGTTAGTGTGCCACGTAAGCTATGCAATACACCACAGATTTTGACCAGATATGGATATTTGGTGTATTTAGGAAATGTTAATAAAAACAACATTGCACTGTTTACGTCATTAATTGACCTCATAATCTGCCCCACTTCCTCCACCAAAAATTCTACAGACCTGTACAATACAACAGACTGTATTGGACAAATGGAACTCAATGGACAAATGGTACCAATTAAAAAAACAATAAAAGAACATCAACAAGTAGCCTACAGTAGGCTATATCAATTCACAAAGACATCCAAAACCTTACAATAGGCTACAGATCTCTGTGCAATACTACCGACCTACTGCACTTAGCTCCAAGATCTGGGGGTGATAACTTTGAGTTGAACGAACGCTTCCGAATGGCCTGTTGCCAGGTGACTTTGGCTGGGGCAGAACACACGATATGCGAACATTTCTGTTTAGATACGTTGATCCGAATACTGACAATAATTCCAGTGCAATATTGCGAAGACAAACTGTTTGCTGCTCCCTTTGGCCAATTCGTCACTAAACACTTCTAGCTCATATAGGGATGTCTTTTATTTTTTATTTAATTGTGTCTTTATTTAAGAGGCCTTTAAAAAGGTTATTGGCACAGGAGAGAAAGGCGTCCTTAACGCATTCCCCATCTGTTTAACAGCTTTCCATGTTTAGCTAGGCAGTGAGAAATTATATAGCTAACCTCAGTGGCTGTAGCAGAGGCAAAGACTTTTAAAGTGTGGGATTGCTTTCTCATATCTGCACACTGTGCGTCTGAATGGTTCATCCCTGTCTGCAATAGCTAATGGCAGTTCTACATCCATACAGACTTATGGATATTTGGCAATTGTGGCCTTTTAAACATTTCTGGTGCAGAGCCTAATGTAGTTTGTTCCGTCGTAACAATAGTCAAGACACCAAAAGGTAACATAAAATTCACCTGTTTGAATCCCACACCCAATGCTCATTATTTGAATGTTCACTGACAATAAAATCCATATTTTTAGTCCTTAAAAAACAACAGAGGTCCAGAACTCTGTGACCTCATTGCTGGCTGAGTGATGGTTTGTTGCATTGCATTTAGCAGATGCTTTATCCAAAGTTACCTAACAATCAAACTACACCTTAAAGAGTATACCACTAGGGGGGTATATGTGCATAAGTGGAGTCAAGTGAAAAAAGTCAGTTAAAAGAATCATCAAATGCTGGGTTCCATCCATTATGGCGTAATGCTTTGGGTGGCCTTGCATGAAATGTCCACTCTTACTTGCTTAAGACATGATAGTATTCATATAAAAAATGGACCTCTGGTTGTACTGACCAATGCAATGTGTGTTTGCCAATGGAAAATTAATTATCAAGACATTCATATATGGAGTGAAAAAAAACTGAGATATCATACCTACCGTTCCATACAATCTTCCACGGTTATTCATTGCGACAAACAGCTTACTTTTCACCCCAAACAAGCTAACGACTCCACGCTCTACAGCTGAGATCTCTATTAAACCTGATGAGACAGAACTTCATTAGTGTACACCCAGAGCTATCCTATACCATTTCAATAAACCATATACCATTCAAAAAAACTTTTAGATAAATAGCTTATTTGACCCATGCCATAAAGAAGCAATTGCTTCTTAATATTTACGTAATCTCTGAGCTTGGAGATTCTTAGTTTGTACAGAAATGGTGAACAGTCTGTCTTTTATTTGGGAGACATTTGCCTGTTATAGCGAATTGGTTATCATGCTAAAGCAGGGATAAGGACTATATGCTTTGAATGAAATATTTGGGGAACCAACTTACTGTACTGGTTTTCATTATGTGCGCCGTTTATCCTGCCGTCAGGGAGGATCTGTAGGTGAAACCCGATACCCACGTTGCAGTACAGTCTCCTCACTCTCTTGATACCAAGCAAATAGTCACTCTCCCAGTTCAGGTCAGATTTCTCCCCCGAGATCCCTAAAATGGAACGGGAGAAAAGGTTCTCCCATGGTTCTTCTAATAAAATGGCATTAGTCCTGTTTGAGATAGGATACAATGACACAATCCCACAGAGGAACCCAAAGAGAACGATCACTGTCAACGTCCAGTGTGTGTTGGTTTCGTAGGACATACTGATGGAGAGCTTTTGCACAGTGGCCATCCAGTTTACCTTCAGGGCACGTGGTCAAAATTAATGACCCTAAAAATAAGACTCTTCTTGTTTTTCTTCCTTCAGCATGGTGGCACAGACTTATTTTTGGAACAGAGTTCAGAACTTCAAGCATGCAACCACAGCAACTGAACTGATCAGAAGCCTGCAGAGACAGAGCAAACCTCAAGATTAAGCTGGTGATTACCATGTTTTACCAACCTATGCCGCTCACAGTAAAAAGCAGAGCACGAGAAGAGGGTCTCCCGCTGAAATGTTAAAGCCTCCATACTCGCAATATGATATCACACTGACATTACAGTTGTCCTATGAAATAGAAAGGTCACTGAGCACAACTGGGAGGGTGGGAAGGGAGGGGGGGGGGGGGGGGCAAACTTACATGGGCAGTGGTAGCAAAATGGTGGGCTCTAGCCCAGCCACTGATTGACACTGCTCTCTCCCAAAATTGGATTAGTGGTGATGACGGGCTGCTTCTTTATTTAGAGAGAAGGTGTAAAAACAGTTCAGAGATCACCACATGGCAATGACTCTTACAGTTACAAGTTACTGTATTGTTAGGTCCTCTGAGGACATTAAGGTCTAGTGTTATTTTCAAAAATACTGAATACTGAATGAAATTTATTATGAAAAAACAAAGTGACACTTTCCACATTTACCTAATGTACCTCAGAGCTTTTTTTGCATAGTGTGGCCTACTTGCCCATAACTCTAATAGGATATAACTTATTAAATTAAATTTTCAACACTCACTAAGTTTTGGCCTTTCGCTATTTTACACTACTAACTGATTTAAATTACTGTACTAGGTATGCTTTGGGAGTATCTGTGCTATATTTGAGTTGTTAAGAATTTGTAAACTTTTACTTTACATTACCGGAATTAAATGCACACTACTACACAACATGTATAACTGGCTGCACAGTTAAAAATATCAGATGAAATTGAATGTTGTATTTAACTGAATGCAACAGAGTTGGGAAGCCAATTTGTCATTGGACAAGTGCAAATAACAGTTCTCCATTAAAAGGCCAGGCAACATTTTTAGATTATTTCACCCATTTCAGTGTCACTTAAATTATTACATGACTCATTATGAGTGGAATAAAAGACTGCCTCTTTTGCAGATTCAGTTATGGCATTTCTTTTTGTAGTGATAGAAATTACACGAAGGCAGTAAAATTATGTTGATAGAATAATTGCATGTATATATGTTTTATAAACAGAAAGTGACAAAAAATATTATAGACACACAGTATGATATTATAGACACACAGTTTTTGATTTAGTTTATTTGGTAATTTAAGAAAATCTCGGTAGATAAGATTTCAGATTCAACTTTGTCATTACACATGTATAACGACATGGTAGATTTATTTCAGATTCAACTTTGTTGGTATCTGAAATAAATCTATGTTGAATGGTAGCGAAATGCAGTTTAGCATCTAATCAGAAGTGCAAAGAGCAGCAAGTGCAGAATATACAGTATGAAGTGTATTCATTATAGACAGTATGTCTATACAGTTAAGAGCAGTATTTACAGTTAAGGGCAGTTTTATACAGTTATGTGCAAATGAGAGCAGTTGAAGGAGATGGATAATTTAGTAGTATATATGTATGTATGTATATAAGTATGGTAGTAGGTATACAGTGAATACAGCTTCTATGTGCTATTGTAATACAGATGGGTATAGTATAAGTATGGGTACAGTATGGAGGTTTGAGCCCTGCTCCATCTGACCCTATCGAAGTATCCTTGAGCAAGACACTGAACCCCGATTGCTCTCGGTGGCAGGATGGCACCTTGCATGACAGCCTCTGCCACCGGAGTATGAATGCATGTTTGTGAATGGGTAAATGAGAGGCATATGTTGTAAACTGTTGTAAACTGTAAATGAGAGGCATATGTTGTAAACTGTTAACATAAAAATGTTCGTATTTCCCACCCTCTGGCCAGTTACCCGCCCCCTGGCGCTGATTGGCTAGTTCATTGTGAGGCCTATTGACTGTTTTTTCGCTGAAGCAGATTGGCTCCCTAGTTTCACTGATACTCTTTCTCAGCAGTAAATTGGTTAACTATCTGAGCTAAATAAACACGCAATGGACTTGGAATTCAACCATGCAACAGCCAGATCCACAGCGTTTGGAAATGAATGTGTCAGGCTGGTAAGTTTTATTAGAGTTCCCGGTAAGCAATGTTATGTTCTATGTAATTAAAACTAGGGTTGCTTCACACATTCAGACACGGCACTGGGAAGTTAAACAGAGTTGGCATTTTACAATAAGGACATGAAGGAGTGCAATAACTAATGTGTTAAATATGAATTCTGCCCATTTAAAATACCCAATATCCGACATCATAGTGCTATTTATGGCGCATTTCCACTACAGGGTAAAACCCTGATGTTTGGGGTAAAGGCTTTAGGCTACGTCTTTCCATTATCGGGGCTGGCCCAGGGCCAGGGCTTTTGTTAGCCTATTTGTTGCAACCCGCATCCTCCTCTTTTGCCTGCGAGAGGCCAACATTATTTGGTACCACTTGGCATGTTTTGTCTGTCTCTTCATTTTCTCGGAGAAAAGAAATAAAGTTGTATATAAACACGAACAAAGTTTTCCACATCCGGCTTTCAGTAGCCTAGGATAGCGTATTTCTACATTATGATATTATAGGATTGTCAGCCTTTATGACGTTATGCAGAACCATTTACCATTTAATATTATGTAGGCATAGGCTATGTTTTAGTTTCAGCACTAATGTCTGAGGTTATGATATGCTATGATAAACGGCGATATGCATCTTTACCGGGAAATTAACGTAGGCTATTACGTTTGTATAGTAAACATTCCAAGTTCACCTAAAACCCCGGTGTTAAAACTTGGTAATGGAAATGCAACATGTCGTAAGAGAAATTTACTAAGTGTTTAAAAAATAAAGAGTCCGGAGAGATTCAGTGGATGAAAGGCTTTTTAGTCGAGGAACCAAATTTAACGAGATCCCGGAGACAAAGTCTACCGGACAAACATAACACAAGCTTTTTATACAGTTGAAAGTTGGAATACATAACCGCCCCGCCAACAGGTCTGGTGATGCTCTGGCAAATCATAAAACAATAAATTCCTTTGCCTGTCGATACTAGCAGCTGTTGCCTCGCTTATCGGTCAGACCAAATATGCCCAAACGG
>JAGFZM010002793.1:40309-108944 GCA_017657215.1 Limnothrissa miodon | reverse complement strand
GCAGTTCTCTAAACATTTCATTAAGACAATTCAAAATTCCTCCCACAAACACTGGGGCTAAGAACAGGTGTTTAAGACCGGGGTGAAGCTTGGGGGCGGCCCGGGCCGTAGTGGAAATGCAACATTAGTATTTGTTGTTACGGTTAGCTTGCTAGCCTACCAACACTTTAGTGACCGAGATAGCATCAAGGTTAATTTCAAGATGGCGGTGACCGGGAAATTCTGAGAAGGTACTGTCTTTATAAACTGTCTTTTTAATAAAGTACCTGTACACTTTCAAAATTCTCATTGTCTCGTTTTAAATGTCAGGGCTCTCAGAAGTCTACCAAAAGCAAACTTTATCTAATGCCTACAGCTGCCTAAAGCTGCACTAAAGACTTTTTAAAACCTTAAAATCATATTTTCAAAACCGTTTTGGTAGTCCATCAACTTGTAACAAGGTGAGTGATACTTATTTTGCTCTGTGGCCCTCTATCGGCTTTAACGGCACTAAACAAGTTTACCCAATCGGGTAGTGACCAGTAGTTCAAGTGAAACTACAATTCACTTGCCTTATGGGGTGTGTCCATTCCAATCTATGGAGGGTGAGATTTTCAAAACTCCTTGGTGCCACTTTAATTTCTTGAATACATACATGCTTGCATGTTCCACATCAATTATAATAAATCTTATCTTCTGTATTGTCTTGCAAAATGTATGATGCACAAATATTTGGATTTCTGGCAGTGATAAAAGGCGTATGGCTACAATTTCCATTAAGATAGCAGATTTTCCCAGCAAAAATAACACGTCCGGTCAATCTGAAATCGTCATAATACTGCAAAATAAAATTAAATTGAGACACACTCTTGAAATTTTATCGAGAGAGAAAAAATCTGTACTTTGCCTGTACGAACGTAGGTGCCAGGGTCATTATAAAGTTTGTGTGCATTGCTTTAGAACTGAGAATAGGCTAATATAAATCACAGAATATAAGATGTTAGCAATAGATCGACTTGCAAATGTCACAGTAGGGCTAATCACCTTCAATCAGCACTGGCCTTTGGGATAATATTTATTTGTTAACTGTTGGCATTATGATATTATATGTTATAAGTGTATAACATTATATGAACTCAGATTGTTCTCCCTCCAAATTCTGCATTCACTTAGACTTATCTCCATAAACAGAAATGAAGTGAACACATGACTTTTAAATTAAGTAAATAAAAATAAAATAAGAAAACAAAATCTTGTGATGCTACAACATGGAGTAAAATGTAATGCTTGCAACCTAAGATTTCACATGATTTATGATTTAGGTAGATTAGATTTACTAATCTAATCAAATTTCTTTAGCTTGTTAACAGAACTGTCCAACTTGTGGGTACATTTTTGAGACATTGCATCTGACATAAGGAAATAGACTTTGTTATTACATTGTCTTTCAGTTATTACTTCACAAGGATCTATTACATTTTAGGGATGAGAACCTCTATTACACTATTGGCAGTTATTACATTTTTCAGGCAAATATTACATTATTAGGTTGTACTAACCCTTTTTTCATCTTGTGATTACCATATGATTCTAAACCTTTTAATGGTTGGCTGCCTGTTAGCTAACAGTGTTTCCAGTGGCACCTATAGTTTTGGATGACAGAAGTGTATACATAGTTATGTAGTTTTGTATAATTTTGCCATCTTTCACAATGAGCTAATACAAAATGCTGGTATTAAGCATATATATATATATAGCAAACTCAGCCATGTCTACTTTGGGAAAGAAGGGAGGACCAGTCTAACAGTTCTCCAGTCTAACAGTTAGCGCTTGGATGTAAGCGTCAAGGTTGAAGAAACGCGAAATATCTGAGGAAGCATATTACTCAGCTGATAAAACATTTCTTCTGAGATACTCTGTGAATGAAAAACAAACAGAATACCACAGGATTTAGCATGGATGTATGCAAAAAAATTATCAAATTAGATGTTGTCAAATAAATTGTCAGAGCAAACAAGAAACTTTATACAGAGAAACCCCCAAATCACGTCTCATTATCTGCAGAATTATAGGCTCATTTACCAGCAACATTTTTTTATACACTTTTTATAAATGTATAATTTTTATAACTCAGTTCGATGTAAAACTTGTTGCATCCCTAATGGAAACATATTAAGATATGAAGTTATAGAGTATAGAGTTTTTGTCTTTAGAGTCTTAGATCTTACCTTTGGTACAAGAAACTGAACGGTCCTTGAGATCCCACCATCCCATGAGGCCATCTCCATCATAAAGCCTGTCATTTAAAAGCATTTTTTTCATTTTCTGAAGTAACTATTATACTAAGGATATTAATACACCAGTGTGAATACCTAATATACACCTCAATATACACCTTGACATTCTAATACCAGGGGCCGCCTTCAAAGAATTCAGTTTATTTTATTTATACAGCATATCATACACGTCATTTCTCATAGTGCTTCAGATCAGAGAGCACCTATGAGCAACAGGGCCATGGAAAAACATCCTTATTTTACATCTGTTGTGGTCTAGGAAGAAACCTTGGGCAGATCCACTTCTCAATGAGTTCTAATTCCTACATGAGCTGGTTGGTGGTGCTAATACACACTGTTATGGATGGTGCATTATTGAATGTAACATGTAATGTGCACAAAGGTTATGAGAGTGGGGAAGAAGACAAAATGGCGTCATTTCTTGCTGTGCGCTACCACATCAGAATAATCATCAGTCATATCTTATGCAGATTACTGGAATTTTTACCACCATACGGTGTGCCTTTTTTTTTTTTGCTTGGTCAGTCTCACCTTTGACACACTTAAACACAAGTTCTGCACGCTTCAGACACCAAGGTATTGTCATCTCCTAAAAATAAGATCACAAAAGTAATTTCATTAAGTCCTTCTTAAGTCAGCCTTGATCAAGTTTCTGAAGCTTTAGTTTTCTGGAAAAGTTTAGTAAACTATTGTCAGGCATTTTTTTGACTGTCTTATGATATCTGGGGATTTTATTTACATGTAGATAATCCAAAAAACACATATGCCAGAAAACGAATCACTCTAATTGTTAGTTATAGTTAGTGAAATACAACCTTACACAACGTGTACAGGGGCCAACAAACTCTCATGGTCATGCTCTTGATCTTGTTATTACAAAAGGCCTTACTGACTGCTTTTCCCGGAAATAGAAATATGTATTTTGCCACTGTGCCAAAGGCTATCAGAAGATTCGAATATAAAAAAGGCTGTGGCAAGCCAGCCTCTTCTCTTTAACATTTTATTAAAATTGATAATTATAGATGTTAAATACCATAAACATGGAGTCAACATAATGGGTGATGAAAGGCATCTATAAGTTCCAACTCGGGCAGCCCCGCCTATTTCGCTCTCTTACTCACTCTCCTGCTCACTTTTGTGCTGGCAGTGTGTAGTGTTTGTCTGCTGTCTCAGCATTTGGCCTTGTACAGGCATTGTGGTAAAACTTAGAGAGTGGCCGGTCGCCCTTGTTTGCTGGGAAGACGCCTCGCCCCACGTACGTTCACTTTTCCGTGTCACAAACCGTTTTCTCATTGTTCAGCGGGTCATTCTTACTAGCAGGATTTAGAGGATCTGATTGTATTTTGTTCTGCATTCAACCAAGATCGCTGTTCAGCGTGGGAACTCTCTTAACATTGTTCTGCTTGGGACGCGATAGTGGCCTAAGGCACTGGCGTTTGGTTGGTTGGTTGTTTTTGGTTTGGCTGGTTTGGTATATTTTTTACTATACTGTAAAAGCTGATGTTAATATTTGTGTTTAATTATTACAAGAAAATAACCTTCTCACTAATGATCTTTTTTTTCTTGTCCATCACTTTTGTTACATCCTGAAAGAGAGACACTTTATTTACCATTTACTGTAGGAATTTTGCTTGAATACATTTTTTCTATATCAAATACAGCACACTATGTTGAATACAGTCTATATTGTCTATATTGAATACAGAACACTCTTGAAAGAATATCTGTTTGGAGTGTTTTGGTTTATTACATTTTTGAATTATACCTTTAGTACTGTCCGGGCAGTGGGGAATGGTCACCGGGCATCCTTACTAATCGGCCCACTACCGCCACAAGGTTTAGTAAAGATATCACTAGCCCTCTTAGACTTAAATAATGTCACCATCTGTTAAAAATTCTCACCATCTCTTCAAATCTTAGGTTATGTGACCATCATTATCAACTAATTGATGTAATCTAAACCAGCAAACTTAAAGGGATTATCCGGAGTGAATCAACCCGTAGCTCTGTTGACTGAGGCTGTCGAATGGTGTCTATAGGTATCAGAATGACAGCAGTAGGTACAACCAGTGCTTAAAGTGGGCCGGAACGCAGCGGAACGCCATACTTCTGTATTTTCGTCTTTTGCGTTCCGCCACTTTTTTTCTGCTTTCCGGCAGTGCTTGAAGTGGGCCGGACCGCAGCAGAACACTGTTCTGGCCCGAGAATAGACAATATCACAAGACTGATGAAAGACTACATTGCCCAGTGCCTTATGCATCCACTGAGTCCCAACCAATCGCATCAGGGAAGCAATGCAAACTGTCGCAATTTATAGGCTACTGTGGATATCATGATGGCATTGTTCACTGAAAAACTCAAGGGCCCTATGATTTCCGCGATGCGTAAAACGCAGATGGTATCGCAGAATTCAACCAATAAAACGAAATCCGTTGTAAAACGCAAAATATAGTATAACTCGCAGGTATTGGTGTATGAGCACATGTTCTTTCGGGTCCAGTCTATCTTGTGCTTGCAAAACTTACAGAAGTAAGTACAGTCAAAGACTCACATCAGAAACAGAGCACAGTTAACACATTGGTCGCCTTGGTGAATAACAACGCCTATTTCCGTGGGTGATTAGCATGCAAAATAAAGCTATTTTTATGTGCTCCTCTACAACCTACAGTAAAATAAAATTGCCAGTTATCTTGTCTGCTTATGCGACGCAGTGTAAGTTTCCCTTACCTTTTTATGTGAACTGAATTCTGTGGATGAGGGGCGATGGCTGTGAATGCGCTTATTAGGTAACTAAATATGATCATAACGTAAAACACAGAAAAATAAAAAAAGTGGAATTTAGGAAAAAACTAAACGGCTAACTAAACTAAAGGGCTCTAGGCCCCAACCAAACACACTGACATCAGAACATTAAGGCCAAGCTAAATTCCATTTTGAAATCACATTTCTTAAATGCAAGCTCTGCACTGCTGTTAAATTGTTAATTTTACATCAAGCGGCTTAACATCTACTACTACATTTACTACTACTAAATACTAAATATCAACACATTAAAAGGTATTATTTATTATTAAAGGTATCATTATTGCACACTTTCTGTAAATCCAATAAATTTCATTTCACTTCTCAAATATCACTGTGTGTGTCTCCTATATGATATATTTAACTGACATTTTATATCGTAACAACCAACGATTTATACAGGAAAATCATGACGATTAACAAGGTTGCCCAAACTTTTGCATCCCACTGTAAAAGAAGTCAGCAATTTAAACATGGCTTGATGTCGATATTTTAATACAAGGATCAATCCATATTCAATACCTCATAAGGATCGAAGTATCGATATTTTGGTATCGATCCGCCCATCACTACTGTCAGTGCTTGAACTGTCAGATTAGAGCTAGCCACCCCTGTATTGCATAAGTTGTTTATATAGTTCATTGTATCCAGGCTTTGCTTTATGGTGTTGCAGCTGGCACACCATTGTTCATGTGAGCATTGAAGGAAGTTGTGTTTTCTGTGTCAAGTAATGTTAACCTAGGTTAGCCCGTTTTTTAATCGTTAGCTAGCCATCGAAATCATCCATCATCATGGTCTCTAACCCTCCATGAATCATTCATTTTGTGCTCTTAGGGAAATTTGTTTCTCCTCAGTATTTTGTCTTATATTTCATAACAAAGATGGGAATTTGCTACGCTACCTTTGGCACAGGCTGGATTAATGTTTGTTGGTTGCATAGGGTCCATGACTATATACTGGGTGCAGTGAAGTGTTATTCGTGAGTTTGCTTGCTAGCTTGCAAACATATAGTAATTAAGTTTGTCTTCACCATCATTTCAGAAATGTTAAGTAACACTGACATTTCTTGGAGTCTTAACATGTATATGTTCTTGTTAAATTCTACTCTCTTTTAATTCTTGCATTAAAAAAGCCATTAATTGGCAAATTCGACTGTAACAGACCATATGTATAATTTAATTGTTTAATTTAAACATGACTAATAAGATTATGGATGGTATTGCTCCATAAAAATGAGTCATTGTCAAGCAGAAAGCACCCTGAAAGCAATATTCAAATGTTAAAAGGTGCTTTATGAGATGTTGCAGGATTTTAGCACGATTTTATTTTTATTTGAAATCGTAGCCATCTCCCAATATGTCTAATTATTTTACTATCTGGTGGGGATAACATTTATCATGACTGTAAGCAACAGTTCATGCACATAAAACATTGCACATAAAACATTGAAGGGACTGGCATTGTCATGTGTGAGTTTGTCATGAACACTGGCAGTGTCATGAGTTTGAATGTGCTTGTGCACCTTAAAATGCAGCCTGAAAACAATCACAAGGGGCTTTGTTCACTTGAGAGACTACAGACGCTACAGAAACTGTTAAAGATTATGGATTATACATTATTCCTTACACAGTACACTAACAACTCAGTTGTAGTACGGACAGACATAGGAGGACTTATTGGAGGACAGCTATAGGAGGACCTATAGGAGGGCATCAATTGAAGTCTAAAATGACTCCCTTATATTGTTGTTTATCATTCATTCATCAATCTATTTAGCCATGCAAAAAAAGTGTCTCACCTCTGACATATCATGCACCAGAAGAAGAGGAATTGTGATTGTAGTGATGTCATGAGTACAGCAGACCTTGAGAATATTTCGCAGGCCCATGATGGCCGGATCGCGTGCTGTGATATTGCCAGACCGCACATTGTCATCCACACACAGATGGAATACAACATGGACCTCAGATAGATTGGAATGCCGCGAAATGTAGAATTCACCTGGAAAATCAAGCCAAACCACATCTATTTTCATAAAACATTTAAAACAAGCTAGAAAACAAAATAAAATGTATTTAGTTAAATTAGTGAAGTGAACTACTGTTCATATCGACAGCCTAAAAGGTTAATGGTTTTCTTGATTACCATGGAAAAATTAATCAAAGTTTTAGAACTATGAATGGTGTGGTAAGAAGCGACATCAGAACACCAGTTATTATTCACTTAGGGCGGAATTCTCCGATAAGCGCGTAAGTCTGTTTTTACGCGATTTAATTTAAGCGCCTTTGTACTTCACGTATTCTCCACTTTAGGTGCTTGCTTCTCCTACAGCGCTTAACTCGAATTCCAGGTGGGTTTAGGAACGGGCGTTACTAACCCAAAATGAAGGCAGTCTCTGTGCCAAGGTGGCTATCAGGAAAACATGGAATAAAGGACTTCCGGATTAACCATGAAAAAGCAGTTGTAGTCGACAGAAAGTGCAAACCATGACTTTAAATTGGAATAGGCATATCACATGACAAGATTAAATGTCTGTGCCTGTAAGCTAAGCTATCAAAGTCAAAGTAAGACCACAAATCAATTAACACATTGACATAATATTTCATTCACCACAAAACGTTTGCGAATACAATTCAACAATACAATTTCATTGAATTCATAAACTGTACGCAATGACAAAAATAAGAAATAATTAATTTAGCACAGAAATAATTAATATAGCACTTCTTAACCAACGAAAAACATTTAAAATGTGCTCCTTCTACCTTAGCCTGTTTGTTCCATGGAGGACAGGGAGCAAAAATAAAGATAAGATTGTAGTCACACACAAAAAACAATCTCACTGAAAGTGATGTCATTTCGAAATTGTGCACTTCTCAAACTACTACGAAATCCGTTGTGTGATTTAAGATTATGCAGTAGAACTCCCTGGAACAACCCAGATCGCAGAATCGCTTGTGACCTTGATGATCACCGCCCGGTTTAGTGGATCATTGCTGCGAAAGCATAGCTGATTTGCTCCAAAGGCCTCACGGTCCAGACAAAGCGCAGAGTGGGGTGTCTGTGAGTGTGAGTCATACTCGCAGGACAAACCGATAAATGT
The DNA here is from genome assembly GCA_017657215.1 of Limnothrissa miodon. Taxonomy (NCBI): domain Eukaryota; kingdom Metazoa; phylum Chordata; class Actinopteri; order Clupeiformes; family Clupeidae; genus Limnothrissa; species Limnothrissa miodon. Next base: position 100,763 of record JAGFZM010002793.1, on the reverse strand, counting down.
GTGGCTGTCTGCGTGCTTCTCTCGATCCCACTCAAGCAAGCCAGTGCAGGAGTAGCACTTTGGTTTTAATTTTTGAGAACATGGTAGAAATATCGTCGTACTCTCTTATTTTAATTGAACAATATTTAAAACAGGAGACAGACGAGGATTATAAAAAAACAGTAACAGAGTTGATGATTTTGTCTGATAATTTCTTGTGGTTGTGTTAAATGTAGTGTAGAAAGTGTCGAAATGTAATATACAATGTCTCGAACATTGGCATGTTCAAAATTGGCCGTGACCGACATCAAACGCAATATACTATTTCACCATATAGTGGCGCTTGACCTTATTAAAGGGATAGTTCGGTTTTTAACACATTGAGCCCCTTTCACAGGTTGTCTAAAATGCAATAAAGTGGTTGACATCAAAATTTTGACGATTGCTTCTGTCTCGGCTATTTGGGAACTGTAGAATCGCCTCTGCCTGCCTTCAAAATGGCTACCAATGGGCATTTGTTGTTTCTATCCTTAAAATACTGGTTTTAAAAAAGTGCTACTCACCAAGTGGTTAGTGGTGCTCGATGATGTTCCAAAACATGTATCGTAGCGAAATAAAGCTTCTGTCATATTTTATTTGGCACTTTGTTTATATGAAGGAGCAAATAGATCCTTATGGGACTTACAAAATGGCAAATAAAACATGAAAGAAATTGTATTTTGCTACGATACTTGGGTTGGAACATCAGCAAACGCCACTTATCACTCCATGAGTAGCACTTTTTTAAAACCAGTGTTTAACCTTTTAAGGCACGCCCCTATTTTTCCTTTTTTTTTTTTAAAAAAAACGGCATACCCAAATTGAAAGCTTGACAGTTCCTACATAGTTTTAGACTCAGGGATGTGCCTCATACCATTGGAAAGGTGACAGCCTCAATTTTTTTCTAGAAGAATATGTATGTTTCTGTGACATATGGACACAGAGTTATAGAGGTTGGAACTAAGTTTTTTTTCCTGCTCATTTCAAATGTCTATGAACTAACTAAGATATGAAGGTACCATCCATATGATACCCCCAAATAAAAAAAATCCAAAAGTCCTAACTCCATCTCTCAGCTTGTTACACAAAAAAATTGAAGTCAAAAGACCAAAAATATGATTTTTGAATATAAATTTTTGTAAAATATATTTATGCGTTTTCCCACATATGGGACGGTGTGCCTTAATTAAAGGATAGAAACAACAAATGCCCATTGCTAGCCATTTTAAAGGCAGGCAGAGGCGATTCTATATTTCCCAAATAGCCAAGACTGGAGCAATCATCAAGATTTTGGTGTCAACCACTTTATTTCATTTCAGACAACCTGTGAAAGGGGCTCAATGTGTTAAAAACTGAACTATCCCTTTAAGGTCAAGCGCCACTATATGGTGAAATAGTGTACTGCATTTGATGTCGGTCACAGACGATTTTGAACATGCCAATGTTCGAAGGTCCGTGTACTTTTTCGTTCATTCATTATTGGATTGTGGATGTTACATGGGAAATGAAAAAAGGCTTGTATATGAATTTGTACAGGTAGTCTATTGTTTCTTAGACAGAAGCTAAAGCAATGGTTGCGTGTCTTTTGGGAATTGAAAATGAAATCCTAAAAAATAAAAAACTGGCGTTCTGAATTGTGACCTTTTTGGATGTAGGTTAACTTCCTAGTAGGTTAACTCTTTTGGGCGAATGGGGCATTGCATGGGTTTGTTTTGATACTGTCAACCGCATGGGGTGATTAAGCATATTTAGCTGTTAAGAAGGCATAGTTTGATAGTCACCCGCATCACATCGCGTGTTTAAGCATATTTAGCCCTTTGCTGTCTGAGCGGAACATTCCATTTTTTCATACCTGTTACCCTCTTAGTGGACAAATGCTTACTGTGTCGTTATACTTCATGGCAAAGAAATAATATACACACCATATTAATAAGGAGAAATAGACCTTTAAAATGGTATAAATTATAATTCATAATTTTGAGTGAAACATACATTTTTCTTGAGAAATATCATTCCATCTCAACCGCAAAAATAAAAAAAATCAATTTGTCTTGATAAATCTCTTTTTTTCTTTAATTTCTGTTGTAGATAGAGACAAACTTAGAGTGTATGGGTTATTAACAATTTTGTCTTCTGCTCAATGAAAAAAACAGAATTCTTTCCCCACCTTTTGTTCAAAAGTTATGACCAGTTGATTCAGAGCTGCAACTTGCAGTACCGAATAGAATTTTCAGAAGAGTAGGGAGCTTGTGTTCCCTGGTTTGACATATGATCCCATTATGCATATATTAATGGCCTTTTAACTTAAAATAATTATTAATACAACAATTTAAGCACCAATACATTAATATGTCAGTTTAATAGTTTTAAGAGGCAATAACACTTGTAAGAGAAGAAAAGTTGAGAAATAAATTTAAGCTACCACCACTATGTAGGCGTTTTGCTCAAATGCATATATATATATATTTTAAAGGATAAAATAGGCACAGACATGGGTTAAAAGTAAAAGATAATTTTCATTTTATTTATAAATGTCTCAAACAATTTCATGAAATAACCAGGAACCACTTTAGGACATAAGACAAGTGTAAATAGACATTTACACAAACAAACATTAGATTTCCAAGTTTACACAAACAAATATTAGATTTCAAGTTTAACATGAATAACTTTTAAGGCAATTGAAATGAAGTCAACACTACACAACACTACTGTTTGTATGAACCAGAGAACAATCGATCACAAAGAGCCATAATGGCACAACTACAGATTTTTAAGGAATGTGTTAATTTAGCTACAGGTAGGATTTTTTTTTACAATATATCTCAGATTACAAAACTATACACAAATGGCTGGCAGCAGTCACAGAAAGTGCCACACGCTGTACCCCGGACCACACAGGATGCAGGATAGAGCCTAAAAAGAGACAGAGCAGGTTGAGGGTGATTGGCAGTAACCACAAAAGACCTAATCTCTAAACTGGTCACCCTCGGGCGAATGATCCAAGAAACAATTCCTCTCACTGACAACACAGAACCTTTTACCAGTACACTCTGGGGCCCTGCAACCTATTTTTGTTTTCTTCTCTAGTTTAAATTTTTTGTAACATTGCCAGCAGCTTTTACGCGACTCCTCATTCACTGCAGCGTGAGTCACATAATATGATGGAGCCAATGGTGCATGAACTGTTGCTGAAGACTGTGATTGTAGAACTGCATCTACAGGAATCCCTGCCAACTGAAAAGCTAGATTTTCTCTAAAACTGACTTGGCTAGACCTCTCCAGAATACACCCTGGTGCTGCATTTTGGTGTTGCCAATCCTGAAATAACAGGCAACTATTGACAACAGCGATGTAAACAAAGTGAAAGAAGAGAGTCTTCCACCACTTCTGGGTTTTTCGGAGAACGCTGTATGAATTGATCATTTGATCTAAATAAAGGACGGCGAGATGCAAAGGTTACTGGAGTTGGGGTCGCTGTGTCTACATCTGTATAAGACAGACAGGAAACAGTGACAGGCAAGCGGCTACGCTTGCTGCCTCGTTTACCTGTCAGGAAATGGCTAACCAAACCCCAAAAAAAAAAAATTAATATGAGTATAATAAGTAGAGATGTAAATATAAATGCAATTAAAACTATTAGAGCTATAACTCCTGTCATTACTGTAATAAGCAATACTCTTATGACAAGTAGAATTGTGCATGTACACACACACAAAAGCTTATCCAGGAGAAGATGAGGGGCGATTCATCTCCTCTTCCATATCCTCCTCCTCTTCACCCAACAGTTGCCCGACAAGTACTCCTCCTCGATATCCATCCCCTCATGGTCTTCGAGTTCATGCTCCTCGATGACCCTGAGCTCCTCAGCTGTCAGCTGCCTCCTAACCCTTAGAGACTTGACAAGCCTCACATACTCTGTCCTCTCTTCCTCCATCTACAAATTTTTTTAAAAAGAAAGAAAGAAAAAAAATACATTGAATATATTGCTTTTGCTTCATTACACATCACATGCATATAAACAACAACCATGACCCTTTTCTCTAAGCACATGATCACTGGATAGCCTATCTAATACATTGCTTGGATGAAGTTTTTGCCTTTTTTTTACCATTAACCATACCAACCATGTAACATTACCACTCCAACATACAAGCCATATGTATGAACATAAGGACATCTCACAGAAAAACAAATCACTCATACTCAGAAAAAAGCTGACAAAAATTATGTTTTGAGTGTCAACACAACCCCCACGTCAATGTTTAGGCATCTTCAGTACATGCATCCAACATTTGACATTCAGCTAGCAAGCTAAATATTAGAGTGCTATGCACAAATGAAAACTGTGCTTTACATTTCGACAAAGTAACCTATTTTGTTGGTTTTACAATGGGCTAAACATTACATTATGCAACATGAAGCAAGATAGAGAAACACAGAGCCGTCCTGACTCCTGAACAACAACCAAAAATATTTTGGAAGCTGCATTCACGTAACCTAAAGTTAACACGCTAGGTATTTATATGTAATATTACCATGGACACTTCACACAGAATCGTCGAAATTTCTAAATTATCAACAAGTAGACAAAATAATTGTCTTCATCTGACATACAACAAATTTCATAATATCACTGAGAAAAAGCGTCAAAATTATTTCTGAGGCTGCATTCACTCTGTTAGCTATATTTTCTGCAATGTTACCTGACGTGTATTTCATCACAAATACTAGAAATATCTCATATGTCAGTAGTAGCCCTAATAACTGTCTAAATTCAATACAGTAAAGCGAAAAAATATAATTGAATAAGGCGACATGAGGAGAGAGAAGCTGGGCTAATCGAGAGGCGTCATGAACCACCGATATATGTCCGCTGCATTCGCATCAAAACGCTAATGAAATGCCAGCCAATTTGGTCTGATATTACCTGACAGGCATTTCATTCAAAATCGACTAAATCTCCTAAATGTCAGTAGTAGTACTACTAATTGTCTATATTATTTACTGTCAACTCTAAAACATAGTGATAAAAAGTCTGTTTACATCAGGTAATAACGCTGTCATCATCTGGAGTGTACACATGCGCAACCTGCTACAGGCTTAGCTCACGGAGAAATTTCTACCCAATAAAAATAACAAAAATAAAAGTCTTTTCAATCAATATCCTGGATTATTGATAACAACAACTAATAAAAAGGTCATTTTACCTCAGTTGATCTGGCAGTGTCTCCCTCAGACAACGTTCAGATGAAGGATGTGTAGTCTCTCTGTCAGTACTACTTCTCCCGAAGCAGCAGGCAGTGACATATCAAATCTGAATTTTAGCTTGAAGTAATGAAAATAATTCCCGCCACAAACCTCTGAACCAATGATATCACTGGAAAGCTTATGATGTGACGTTTATGAGGAAGTTTTTTTTATTATGATATGACGTTGTTTGGCGGAGATATAAGACTGAATGTCATGGGTACTCCAGTACCCAAATTAGAATGGTCCGACTGCAAAGGGTTAGACATAATGTCGCGAAGGATACTTCACAGCATCTAAGGAGGACATTATGCGTGTTCTAGATTTCGTGATGTTCACATGCGAGTGCACAGTTGGAAATCGCTGTTTCTTCAGCAGTTAGGGTTTAAGAAAGAAGAAACCTGTTCAAATGAACAGCGTCCACGTCGGGATTAAAAATTCGGTAGGCTACTCTTCAGAAACGGCGATTTCCAGCTGAGTATCAGATGGGCCTAAGCTTGGGTTGTGAATATCACAACTTGACAGCAGCCACCGTCCTGTGCCAATGTCTTGAAGATGCTATGAAATACCTGCATGCGTCGTATGCATTTGCAACATCAAACTGTCTAAATAGGCTATGCCTCTAAAGACGCCGTGTCATGCGGTTATCAGTATCAACACAATGCCCTGTCCACCCAAAAGAGTTAGCCTCCAAACTTCCAGGCAGGTCACAAGTCCAAAATAGACAATCAGCTTAAAAGAGGCACTCAGTAAGTTTATGCGACCATTTTTGTGGTCATAAAATCGCTTAGAAATCGTTTTTTTCTGTTAGACTGGTCTGTTGTATAGCAAACGGTGATTGAGCGCACCGCTGTACAGCCCTGTGTAGTGAATACGGAACTTGCAACTTGTCGTGTACACTACAGCAATACAGTTAACTGTACAGAGCTCCCCCTACAGGTTTGTGGCGTTTAATGCAGGGTTAAAAAACAGACTTACTGAGTCCCTCTTTAAAACAGCAGTTTTTTTTAGTACTTAATTTTCAGTTGGTAAAAGACAAAAACACGCCTTTGGCTTTATTTAACAAGTTATAGCAACTGTGAAAATTCATATACAAGTCTTCATTTTCCATGTGACGTCCAAAATCCAATAATGAATGAACGAAAAAGTACACGGACATTCGAAACATTCTATATTACATTGTTCATAATTCTTTCTAAACTACATTTATCACAACCACAAGAAATTATCAAACAAAATCAACTCTGTTCCTGTTTTTTTTATAATCCTTGTCTGTCTCCCGTTCTAAATATTGTTCAATTTAAATACGAGAGTACGACCATAGTTCTACCATGTTCTCAAAAATGAAAACCAAAATGACAGGCCTGCATTTGCTTGCTTGAGTGGGAACGAGAAGAACACGCAAACAGCCACGCATTTATCTGCCTGTCCTGCAAGTGTGACTGACACACTCTGCGCTTTCCTTGGACCGTGAGGATCAGCAAGGAACGATTCACCCAAAAAAAAAAAAAAAATGGTCGGTGATCATCAAGGTCACAAGCGAATTTGGCATCTGGGTTGTTCCAGGGAGTTCCATTGCATAATCTTAAATCGTGCAGCTGATTTCATAATAGGCATATTTTAAATGGTTTACGCTGGTTAAGAAGCGGTAAATTATTTATTTCTTATTTTTGTCATTGCATACAATTTATGAATTCAATGAAATTGTATTGTTCCCTGGTATTCGCAAATGTTTTGCGGTGGTTGAAATATTATGTCAATGTGTTAATTGATTTTTACTTTGACTTTGATAGCTTAGCCCATAGGCACAGACGCTTACTCTTGTCATGTGATATGCCTATTCCAATTTAAAGTCATGGTTGGCACTTTCTGTTGACTACAACGGCATTTTCATGGTTAATCCGAAAGTCCTTGTTCCATGTTTTCCTTGCACTGAGACTGCCCTCTATTTTGGGTTAATACTGCCCCTTTCGTAAACACGTCTCAATTTGGACTTTAAGCGCTGTGGGAGGAACGGGTGTCGAAAGAGCAGAATGCGCACAGTCCACAGGCGCGTAAATTAAATCGCGTAAAAACAGACTTGTGCGCTTATCGGAGAATTCCGCCCTTAGGGCAGAATTCTGCTTTAAAGTGGACATGTTATACCTCTTTTTAAACAATTTAGAATGGGTCTATGGGCTATACAAATCAAGTTCATGAAGTTCTTTGCACAAAATCACGCTCACACAAATAGATTTCACCAGCTCTATTCTTGCCAGTCTTGGTCTCTCCCAAATTGAGCCGTTTAAGGGCTCTGTCACTTTTATGCAAATAAGCTGTTTCTGGTCACGCCCCGCCCTGTCCATGAGAAGCCTCTGGTTGCGTGAACTGTTTACATTGCTCGAAAATTACTGCAAATAGAGCTGGTATCAGACCCCGATGTCGAACAAGAGGATCCACCATCACAAACAGCAAGAATGCAGCAAGCTGTTTCTGAAGTCAACTTATTTAATAAACTTATTTAATAAACGTATTTGTTACCATTGGATCCCTCCTTAGTTGTTAGCCTACCATGTTTAGTTTGCCACAACAATGTAGCCTAATGTAAGGTTATTTTTTAGAAACATAATGCCATCTCTTTACAACATTTAGTATTTGCTAACATTTTAAACTCAACAAAGCTTGAATACGTTCAAGTAACGTTTTATAAAGTGAGGCTACAACTGCTAACGTCAGACCTCTGGGCTTTTAAACTAACGTTACTTCATGGCGCGCCATGCTGTATGATGTTGTGGTACAAAAAAAGCACTGGCAGCATTTATCAGTTGATAACTTTTTTTTTACCATGTCATGAACGTGAGCTAATCTCACCTATATTAGCTAACATGCTAACTTTTGAAAGGTCTGAAATAAAGACAACTGGTAACCAAAAAAATCCAAATATGGATAACTTTACTCAATAGATCAATCCTACATTACACAGTGACATTGGCAAGTCATATCGCTCACGGTGTTAATAGTTTACATTTTATAATCCTCTACCTCGACCGTCTCTGCTGGTTGCCACAGGACGTGAGCACAGTTTTGATTCCTGACAATGATTGGTCAGCTGTTCCAAAAAGAATCTGACGTATTTCTCAACTTGAAAAACTGGCGGCAGCGTTTTAAAAAACGCCCAGGTAGTACGGAGAGAAACATCTCTCAATCTAAGCAGATAGACACTAGCTTTGGCTAAATGGATGGGGATTCGACAGGTGCTGGGGTTGGTCTATGCCAATTCCCTTAGTGTGACGTGAAAATAAGGGAGCCATCTAAATGGCTCAAAGGAGCATAATATTCTTGACACCAAGATTCCCCTTCACACAAACATCAGGAAGTTTTACAACATCTGCATTTTACAGGATCCCGTTCCCGTTACTGACCATGAAGTGCCATGCGTTACTTTATTGAAGCGGTTTTCATTTTACGATCAGATTTCTGTGTGGACATACTGTAGGTGATGATTGGTCAAATAAAATTGAATGGCCAACCAGAGTAGATTTTGGCATTGCCTACGTAGACCTCCGTGTAGTTTATGTACACACCATACACAGCAATGTCGAGTTTAGAACAACCAAAGATAGCGTTTTCAAACTTGAAATATAAGCACCATTTCACTCTTATTGACATTAAGGACAAGTATGTTTATGTGCAGTGCATATTATGTTCAGGAACAAACCGTTTGTCCATGTCAGTTCAGTTGTGAGCAAACCACCTCACATAATCCCATGCCAGAACAAGATGTCACGGGTCCGTCCATCAATGCGTGGAGACATAAGCTAATTTATTATTATTTATTGTAGAGAAAAATCTACATAACTGCAAACCATATCGCTATATTTCTACTCATGCTATAACTTTCAGATGTGCCTTGCCAAGAGTCAAACTGCGTTAACAATTCTCAAGTGCCCAAGTAATTCCCATTGTGGGGTGAGATATAGTTCATCTTGAATCTCTAAAATGCCTTTCTCCTCCAAGAAAAAAAGTAATTTCTCCTACTGTAACCTTACAAAGACTATTCTCTTGAACACCTCCAATGATCTCTGCCCATCATCAGCTAGGCTACAGTAACCTCTGCTAACCGATGATGCAAGGTAATCAGACTTCTCCAAGATGTTTTGCACTTCTCATGTTCTCTAGTTTGTTATTTTATTTTATTTATTTTCTCCGGACTGATTAATTTTTTTGCTCTGTTGTAGCTTGTTTAAGTTATATAAATACATAGGCTCAACATTTCTAAAACATCAGTGTTTTATTGTACTATATCGGTAACAACTATTTTAATAGCTACAAAACTATATAAAAATGTATAGACGTCTTGTCTCACATTGTCCCACAAAAATATTAAATTAGTGTAGGCCTATATTGGTGTGCAATGTTAATATGCCATTCTGTTATGTGTGCATTTCAGTCATAATACACATTTAACATTCACTTTTACTATGAGTAACTGAATATACTTTTGAATTTACAGGGGGCAGTAACGCAATAGTTACTTTCCCTGGTAATTAGTTACTTTTCGCAAGAAGTAACTAGTTACTATAACTAATTACTTTTTAAAAGTAACTTGCCCAACACTGTTTATGTCTGAACCATTTAAATGCTACATGTAGTTGCGATCCAGCCTCAGTTTTCATGTTCGTGTTCGTACACCACCAACCACTTATAATTTCTAGGCTATCAGGAGCAAATGTTAACAGGAAAACCAGAAACATGTTTATACTGTCCACTGTAGTTAGACAGGGGGTACGTATACCCCTGGGGGCAGTGTTGGGAAACTTCACTTTCAAAGTCTGTCAGCTTCGAGGTTTTGGAGGTTGGGGAGTCAGTGTCCCGGTGAAACAATCTTAAACATTTCAGAACTGTTTTTTTTTTTTACTTCTGGCGCCGACGCGAGTGGCAGCAATCCTGGTAGCTACGTGTGTTTTTCGTGTTTCTTTGTGTGTTTTAGTGCTTTTTTGTTGACTTTTGCTTACTTCTTTACTTCGGATTGCACACTTTCAGGAGTGTTTTTATTCTATCCTATGGATATGGATCAGCTATATTGTTCTGGCGATAACAAACTTGTTTACACAAGGAAACAACTGTTCGCATTGCGGAAATATGCCGGCAACGTTCAAGCTACCATCCCGGAGGAATTGTGGTATTTTCGCGGCTGTAGGGCAGGACTCAAAGTGAGGACGAGGCAACAGGAGAAGAAGTGGAGATTTAAACCCGCAGTTCCATCGATGGTGATGGGGAACATGAACTCACTGGCTGACAAAACTGACGAATTGGCTTCCCTGGTAAGAAACCAGAGACTGTAGCCTAATTTGCCACACGGAGACGTGGCTAACTAGCTGCATCCCAACAACTAACGTCGAGCTACCTGGCTTCAGTGTGGCTCGCTTGGACAGAGAACTTTCTGGCAAGAAGAAGGGTGGTGGACTGGTGATGTAGATAAACAACAGATGGTGTAATCTACCCTGACTAATTTCTAACAGTTTGTTCACTGCCCGACTAGGAAAAACAAGACAATAGACCTCATGTATACAAACGTGAGGGATGCGTACAGCGCCACCCCCCTTCCCCCACTAGGAAAATCAGATCACAACCCCATTCACCTACAGCCAATGTACAAACCAATAGTACAGAGGCTACCGTTTGCCACACGCATGGGAAATGGACACCAGGAGCGGATGAGGCTTTGAGAGACTGCTTTGAGTCCACAGACTGGAGTGTACTACAGAATGGAGGAGATCTGGAGGAGGTCACACACTGCATGTTTGACTACTTGTACTTCTACATGGACGTTGCTGAGCGCTGCTTTCCAAACAACAAGCCTTGGATAACCAGCAAAGTCAAGACCCTTTTAAATAGGAAAAAGATGGCGTTCAGAGAGGGGCAGAACTGAGGCGCGTACAAGGGGAGCTCAAAGTCAGGCTGAAAGAGGCCAAGGAGGAATACAGGAAGAAGGTGGAACAGAAGCTGCAGGAGAACAACATGAAGGTCTGGGATGGAATGAAGACCACCACTGGCCTGGGGAAGAGAAGCAGCTCAGTGGAGGGAGACCTGGATACAAAGTGCTTAACACAAGAGGCCCAATGTTTTTACTTGTTATGGTAAAGGAAGAAACCTTGGCCAGTTCCGACGGCTCAAGGGGATAGCCCAACTGCCTAGGGCAGGTTTTCAGTCTCTCAGATGGTGAGTAATAAAGTAAAATAGGAGTCCCATTAGAATCCCAGGATATAGTCCCAAAAGCATATCTCCAAAACCTCATTCTTTCATTTACGCAACATTGCTAAGGTCAGAAAATTCCTTTCTTTTGAGGATGCAGAACTAATACATGCATTTGTTACCTCCAGACTTGACTACTGTAATGCACTGTTCTCTGGATGTGGTACTAGCTGCATCAAAAACCTTCAACTAATACAAAATGCTGCAGCACGAGCACTCACTAGGACAAAAAAATGTGAACATATCACACCTGTCCTTGCTTCCTTACATTGGCTTCCTGTTAAAAGCCAAATTGATTTTAAAACACTTCTCCCAATATATAAAGCCCTTAATGGCCTTGCTCCAGCATATATTAAAGACTTACTTGTGCCCTACCACCCTTCTAGACCCCTAAGGTCACAGAATGCTGGTCTCCTAGTAATTCCTAGAATATCAAAATCGACAATGGGAGGAAGAGCATTCTGCCATCGTGCGCCTGTCCTGTGGAACAACCTCCCTTCTAACATTCGGCAAGCGGACACTCTCAACACCTTTAAGTCTAGACTCAAAACCTTTCTATTTACTGACCCCTTTAGTTAGGGATGGTGTATGGTAAGCCACACCTCCTCAGGGTATTATTGGAAAGGACTGCCTCTGCTGTAAGCTCCCGTCCAGGGCTTGGTGGACACTGACCATTTCCTTTGGTGGTGTTGGCTTGTTATACATCATACCTTAGTTATGCTGCTATAGTTTAATGCCGCCACAATCCACCCATTTGTTAACCCGTAGAGTTTTCACTATTCTTTCTCCTCCTCTCTTTTCCTCTCCACTTACTTCTCTCTCTTCACTTAGCCTGGAAATGGTTTCACATGCAATATAACTCACATTCTCTGAAATCTGATGGAGACTGTTCTAACTCATCTCCTCTCTTATTTTCCATGCCATTACCACCCTGCCGTGAGTCATCACTGCCTTCCACTGCCTGCGCCTGCACCTCCTGGGTTCTCCTGGGACCTTCTTCCAACGTGATCCGGCGGCACTCCTGAATGGTCCTCAACCCACTCCACTGTCCATGCCACTGCCTCCCTGCTGAGGGTCACCCCTGCCTTCCACTGCCTGATCCTGCATCTCTGGCTTCCTGGGCGGTCTGCCTTTAGCTTCACAGATGACCCTGACATGATCGATACAGCCTCTAGCTGGCCCCTGGCTTGACTGCGCCTAACGACATGGGACTATATCCTGGGATTCTAATGGGACTCCTATATTACTTTATTTACCAAAATTTTCTTGTAATGTGTATCTAATGGAATAATAGTGGACTACCCGCCATCTGAGAGACTGAAAACCTGCCCTAGGCAGTTGGGTTAGCCCCTTGAGCCGTCGGAACTGCCCAAGGTTTCTTCCTCTACCAAGTAAAAAACAAAAAACGCTGCTAGGGAGTTTTTCCTTGCCCCTGTTGCTCATTGGGCCTCTTGTGTTAAGCGCTTTGTGACATGCCTTTTGTAAAAATGCGCTATATAAATAAAGTTGAATTGAATTGAAATTACCGTTGCTAACAACATGTAGCACGTTACTGCAATTAAACTGTTTTCATCCGACCAGGTGCACAGCCGGTAGCTGTGATTCTTTTTTTCCTCAGATCTCCCAGCCCTACTTTATCACTTCTGTAAATTCACCACAATTCCATTCCCAATGTCTCCATGAAACGCACTGACATAATGTTACTTTTAGTGATGAGCACACTGGATTTTCTTATTTCCAGTAATCATAGAAATGTACCACAGTTGGTAAAGAGCCTGAGACTACTTCACACAAGCATGGCATTTAACACTTCAAAGGCAATTTAATTACCGCCTGGTTCAAAAATCCTACATCAAAGAATGGTCAAGTTACTATTTAACAAATACGACCTAATGTAACACAGACAAACAGACAAACCTGGTATGATATTTGCAGGATTTCTGTCAATACTCTTCTTATCCTCTGCTATACATGGTCTTGGCTGGTCTACTGCATGAAGATATGTGAAAAACATACAATCCAATGTTAAAGGCTGAAAAATGAAAATGAAAAATAAAAGAACGAAGAATGAAAAATAAAAACACTTAAAACTTAATTTGTTGAATAAGGAGCAGTTATAAGGCAAAAGTGGTTCCATGACCCATTTTTTTTTCCAACATTAAGTTATTGCATTTTTGTTAAACCTCAAAATCTGGTTTCAAACTTTATCAATATAAATAATATTGTCAAGGCAAGATTATTTATTTTTTATCATATATTTATTTTTCCAGACAAAGTCAAATGGCGCTCTGGCCAATCCACGCAGCATCACTGCAAGGTCCCATGTAGGGACATACTAAAGGCCTTTATACACCAGAGACGACGGGAAAATGCGATGCTGCGAAAAAAATCGCAAGACAAATTATTTGCGAGTGACGCAATTTTGCGACAGATTAACATTATGTCATCAACTGTATGTCTTATTTGTTTTGTTTTTCTTTTCTAAAAGAAACATTTAATGTCAATTCATATTGCCTTTGTAAGGAAATGTTTCTCAATAAACATATTTGAAACGCACATTATGTCATCGAAACGTTCAAATTAAATTCATGCCGGAGAATTCGCAGAGAAATGATAAGCAGTTGAGAAAATGAACTTGTATTTACAGGAGGCAAAAAGATTCACTAAGTTCATAAATTTTACCTGGCCTACTAGCTAAGCTGTTCTTCTGTTGTTTTGGCATTGTTTAGAGTTTAATTAAATAATGGAGAATATACATCAGACGTTTATTAGACAGGCATTAATCTAAGTAGGCTATGTTCAATCACTCAGATCACATTCACATTTAACGTTAGCAACTGGAGCATGCTGGCTGTCTGCAAAGATTTGATGAAACTGCTGACAGTGGAGTTTTTTGCCAAGCTGCTTGGCCAGAATACAAACATGTATGACCCATGGGCTATTAGCAATAGAAAGCACGGCTGCATAATGATGGCAACCTGCATCTGCAGGGCTGTAGGCTACCACACTTGCCAACCTGTTGGACATCCAGTAACGTGCTTTATGACTACCCTAGCAGTTGGATCTCTGATTAGGAAGACATGCTAACATTCAGTATACCTATCAAAACAGACATAAATTCTTTCCATGCTGACCACGTAGCAACATACACTATCCTTAACCAAGTTATCTAATTACCATGACACTTTGAAAAAATGGCATTTGATATAGTTACTCAAGTTATCGTTGTGTAGCAAAGCTGACATCTATGCTACGATGTCACATCACAAGTAGGCAAATGTCATTAGACACGTTTATCACAAGTAGGCTAATCTTAGACTAACGTTTAAGGCTGTTTGTATTTACCTGCAGAGTGGTAACGGTAGAAAACAAAACAGACTTCCTTGTGTGTGAAAGCTAATTCCTCAGTAGCATTGCTACTATTTGTGTCTGCTAGAAATATGTTTAGAAAAACAGATTACTTACACTGGGTATAGCTATAGCGTTCATTTATCCAACATTGTGATTCCTCTGGAAACTCAGGATGTCTTGGGCAGCTTGGTTATCAGTGTAATGTTGTGTTAGTGAAGAACAAGTATGCTTTTTAGGCTATTGCGAAAATAAGGCTGCATTTTAGGACAACTTGTGTAGACTTAAATGCCTTAAAGCTTTCTGAATGGCAGATATCCGATAAAACTTTAATGTTGATTCCTTAGTTTGTCCATTGTGGCAACCAACAACACAACACAAAGATGGCATGACAACACACAATCAATATGTCAGACATTTTTATCAAGTAATTTCGTGCCTACTTTGATATACATTTTATTGTGACCATTGACTGTATTGTGACTTGACAATATTCCATTTCATGTGATTGGTTGCGACATTTTGTAGTGTTCGAAAAATCAACCTCCTTGTGGAAAAAATTATGTGTCGCTTTGTTGCTGGGTAAATTTGCGTTAAGTGTACAAGTCCTCATAGGAAATGCAATGTTATAAAAATAGAACTTGTTAAGCGAATTATTTGTGCGAAAAAACACGGCTGGTGTGTAAAGGCCTTTACTTGATAGGGGCAAAGCCACCTGACGCCCTTCATGAAGCATGACACAAGAGGATGTGCGCCTGGAGATACTCCCGCGTAGCCGAGATGGCAGCGAGGTATACTTTCAGTGTGGATGGGGAGCGTCCCAGATCGAAGATGTGCTGCAGGAATGCGAGCATATCGCCAACGGGACAGACAAGGGGGTCATAGCCCCTGTCAGAGCACCATGCGCTAAACACATGCCACTTGAGGGTGTAAAGAGACCTAGTAGTCTCCACCACCGTGGCAGATAGCCCATGTTCTAGGATACGTCTCCGTTCAGGGGTCAGGCTGTGAGCCGCCAAGCTTCCGGGCGAGGTTGCCAAACGGTCCCATGTGCCTGCGAAAGGAGATCGGCATTGTGTGGGACAGTGTGTTCACTCTCAACGCGAACAGGTCCACTTGGGCCTGTCCGAAACGGGCCCAAAGCTGGCGCACTAACATGAAAGGAGGTCCGCGCCTGTGTTCTGCACACCATCAAACTGTTAGGGAAATATAACATTTGACCAGTGGTGTGTGTGTGTGTTTGTGCGTGTATGAGCCCACTTTTTGCTTATGGAGAGAATTCAGAAAGTGTTCCTTAGTTCATGCGCCTCTTTTGGTTAAGTCAGATCAAAGCGTTGCCAAGATATGATTTTTGACCAGTGGTGGCGCTATACTATTGCCAATGCAGTGCACATACAAAAGTTTTTCATCTCATCCAGCCCTACAAACCTACCAAATTGTATGTGTATAGCTAAAAGTATATGCTTAGTTATTGCTGGCATGTTACTGCCTGGCCAAGTGGTGGCACTACACCAGGCAGGCTCATTGGCTATCAGTGGTGAGTGTGTGTGTGTGTGTGTGTGTGTGTGTGTGTGTGTGTGTGTGAGAGAGAGAGGGGTGAAATGTGTGGATGTATGTGTTTATGTGTTTATGTGTCTGTGTTGAGCATCAAATGAACAGATCAATGTGTATTTCAGCCTATATGAGTGTGTGTGTGTGTATTTATAACACATGCATGCAAAAGATATTAATCTCGCCGAGCCCTACAAACCTACCAAATTTAATGTGTATAGCTAAAAGTATATGTATATTGCTTTGGTGGCGCTATACTATGCCTATTGTCCATCAGCTGCGAAAGTTTGTGTACGTGTGAGAGCTAAAGTGGGTGCATGTATGTGTGTATTTCAACAGTCTGTCAGTTTTTATTTCAGCCTATATGAGTGTGTGTGTGTGTGTGTGTGACAAACACATGCAAAAGTTGTTAATCTCACCAAGCTTTATAGAACTGCCAAATTTGATGTGTATAGTTGAAAGTAGATGCCTACAATGGGAGTTTGGGGACAATTTCTGGTCCTCTTCCTCTTGGCCTTGTGGTGGCTCTGATTTGTCCTTACCGTTTCCCTAATTTCAATCAACTGTAATGCTTGCTTGACTGTGATACTTGTGTCCCCGGCCCATGCTTACAACATTTAAGTGTACAGGCAAACAATTCCTGTCACAGTTTTAAGCAATTAATCTTCTTGAATCTTAGGGTTGCATGCAATGTTTTAAGCTAAAGATGACCTTACCTGGATGCTCTTTTTGTTTATTACTCTGTTGTGCTCTTGCATACAACACCACTTGCTGGACTACTTCTAGCTGTTCTTCCAGGCTTGGGAAATGGAAGTCTGTACATTCCATAGACGCAGTAGCAAAGTCTAAAAATCAAAGTCAAAATCAAAGTCAAAAGCAAAACAGAAAAGAGAAGAAAAACACCATATGCTAGTTTATATGTAAAAGTTGTTGTAACCAGAGTATGTGAGCGGAGCGGGGTGGGAGCGGAGGGAGGTGTAGAGCGGCATGATTTTGCCTGGAGCTTGGAGTAGATTTTTTAAAAGTCGGATCGGCACGATTTTCTTTCGCTTCGAGAGTGCTCCACCACCGCTGCAGCCCTTAACACAACTGCATTAGCAATATCGTAAAGGAATTCATGTTGTGCAAAGTAGGGATGTTGAACGTGAACGTCAACCACCGGTCAAACAATGTTAAATGATCAAAGTTAACCAAAATTGCTGGTAGTCAGTTAAAAAAAAAAAGATAAGTGTGGAGTGTGTGGGTTCGTTTCAATTCTCACAGATGTCAAGATGACAAGCCCACATGTGATCTCTAAATTAGACATAACGCTAAAGACTAAAATTTGCCATCTCATTATCTTTCAAACTCAATTTTACATAACTTGCCTTTTTGTACATAGGCCTAATAATCCAATAAAAACATTTGGCGCGAGGTCACAGGTAATGTTCACAAGCCACAACACTTGTGAAAAGTACACTGAAGAGATTGGGACCATTTCACCAAAAAGAATTACGCAGATGTATTAATATGAAAGAAAACAGGCATGTGGTTTAAGTGATATATTCTTGAACCTTGTGGAGGCATTTTGCCACTTCTGATTCACTGCTTTTTAGTGTTTTTGTGTGTGTGTGTGTGTGTGTGTTTGTCTGAGCAACACATGGGGACAGTATCAAACCACTGGGAGTGGCATAACTTGAAGGGTGGATACACACCCAACTAACAGCCAGGCACTAGCACCTACCACACCCTCCCAACACAGAACCCTCAAAGCTTTAACGCACTGACCATGAATGAATGACAACTAAAAGTTGATTCATGCCAATTTGGAGTGGTCTGAGCACTGGTATTGCACTGGTGTTGCAGTCCATTGGGCAATATTCTGCATATGTTGGACTTGGATTTGCATATCAGGATCTTCAACAAAAGGTAATGATGATTAACGTCTTGTTTTATTAGCACTAATGCATCAAATACCGCACAAATGCATCTTAAAAGGTAATGGCGACAAAGGAGAAAGTGGGGGGAGGTGTTTACAACAACAAAAAGTTTGTTGAATCTTAAAAGTCATGTGTTGAGCCACTGATCATTTTCTCAGAATATTGTGTATTTGTTTTTCACTGAATGCACAGAGGTTCAATATAAAAAAAAATAATGAAAAAAATATAGTGAAGCGTAAATCAGACTTTTTTTTCATGCAGCGAACATGGAGCGAGGATCAAGTGAATAGTGAGTGGGGAGTGAGCTCAGAGTGGAGCTGGAGCGCATCATGAAATGCTTTAAATGGGGAAATTCTTGCCGCTCACATACCCTGGTTGTAACAGCAAATCAAGAACCTTATTCTGAGTAGCATGGGTATAGGACAGGATAGGAAGTTTCACAGACCTCTTTTGATGCCACTATAGGAGTTCACTCTATTATCTACCAACAGGACAAGGCCACAGAGTGAAGAGGAGTACAGAGAGAGGGCTGTCTGCAGTCGGCGAAGTTTTACTCCACTGCAACCATGCTGCTGGTGCTTGCAGAGTTCCAGCACAGCGCCCCGCACTAAACGCAAGTTATGCATGGTTTTCAGCTGAGCTCCTGATCATAAAGACAAAAGCACAGTACATGATAATAAATAAAAAATGTAAAATTCAATATTTATAAGGTAAAGAATCTTTTTTTGCAGTGTTTGCAGTGTTTCGCAACAGGGACAGTAGAGCCCTGCAGGAGGAAAATGCTAGGGGGCACTGCTAGGGGCCAGCTAAAAACTTATGTCAATATAATTATACAATTATACTAGCATTACTTTTCATTATAATTTTTACTTAAGTTCACACACTCAAATGTTAGAATATTTGTAGTCTACTACAACTTGTAGGGCTATACGTTTCTCTATTCTGACACTATACTGATGTTACGGTCTGGCTTGTTTCAGACCACTACATAAAAGGGACACAACAACAAGTTTAAAGCAAATAATAGTTTATTGACAATTACATAAAATAAATAAAAAATATACTGAGCAAAATCTAGGGGTGTATGAGTGTGTGCAAGTGGCATGAGGTGGATGCAATGTCTGTAGGAGTCAGTATCTGCATGTTAGGTGCAAAAGAGAGATAAAAGACAGAAATCAAGAGTGACAAATTAATAGGGGAGAGAGCTATAGTGCCAGGGGAGCTATAGTGCCAGGGGAAAACAAATGGGTGCCAACACAAACAAAGAAAAGTGCCCCAAGAAAGAGGACCCCTTTTATAATCCCACCCCAAAAACAGGTCTGCACAAAAATGCTGTTAGCCTACCAGGCCCTGGCGCCAGCACTGACAGGCCAGGACGTGAAAGGGGATAGAGGGGGCTGTCATACCTACCTCCTTAAAAAGATGTTTGCTATTCAATTTTCAAAGAAAAACTCCCTACCATTGAAATTTTGGGCAGTTCAGACGACTCAAGGGGCTAACCCAACTGCCTAGAGCGGGGTTTTAGTTTCTCAGATGTTGATTAGTCCATGGTATTAATAGGTCTTGATCAAAGAATTATCATAGTAATCCCAGGATGAAGGCGCACACACCATAAAAAAAAATCATGGTGTTAATATGGCAACACAATAGAGTTGTCAAGTCAACCACGTCATTCTTTATGATGCGGGTTAGCATTTTCCTACTTCCGTTTCCTAAGGGAAAACCCCTATGGGAAAACTATATATACGACATATACGGCAGTGTCTGACATGAGAGGACCTAGGCATTCGTTTTTCATCAATAAAATGAGTAGCAACATTGTCTGGGTGTGTTTTTTAGAAGCATTGTAACAATGATAAATAACTGTTGCTATCCCTCTTCTAACAGCTAAAAAATTTGAACTACATGGAGTTGTCTCTTACCTTTGAGGTCATTTTCAAAAAACGACGGTAAAATGATTTAAAATACAATTTGTTTTGTATGTACAATGATTCAATGTAATTTACAACGATTACAACAGTCAGTAATTGGTACATCTTTCACAAAGCTTGACAGGGATGACATGAGGTCCAGTGTGGTTTTGTATAGCTCTGGTTACCATGGTGTCTATGCCTTCATGACGTTCGATACAAGTGCCGCTAACAGTGTAGTCAACCAGTCTTCCTGCTTTAGCCTAGTGATAGCAACATCTTACTTGTTTTTACATTAGACTCCAAATTTGCAAACCCGTTGTCCATATCATGTTTTTTTAACATCCTCCATCCAATGCGGAGGTCATCTACTCACATGCTTTTGCTCACACCTTATTTGAGACAGGGCTGCAAAATTAACATTGGATTTCCCATAGGGGAAAAACTTTAGGAACCAGATGTCGTTTAATGCTAACTGAAAATGAAAAGAAAAACTACAGGCTTCTGAGTTACTTCAAACTCTATAGTCCCATTGAAATTGAAATACTTCTCCTAACATACAAAGCCCTTAATGGCCTTGCTCCAGCATATATTAAAGACTTACTTGTTCCCTACCACCCTTCTAGACCCCTAAGGTCACTGCTGATCTCCTAATAATTCCTAGAATATCAAAATCCACAATGGGAGGAAGAGCATTCTGCCATCGTGCGCCTGTCCTGTGGAACAAACTCCCCTCTAACATTTGTCAAGCGGACACTCTCAACACCTTTAAGACCTAAGACCCCTTTAGTTAGGGATGGTGTATGATAAGCCACATCTCCTTAGGGTATTATTGGAAAGGACTGCCTCTGTTGTAAGCTCCCGTCCAGGGCTTGGTGGCCACTGACCATTTCCTTTGGTGGTGTTGGCTTGTTATACATCATACCCTAGTTATGCTGTATAACAAGTAAAAACAAAAAACGCTGCCAGGGAGTTTTTCCTTGCCCCTGTTGCTCATTCTGCCTCTTGTGTTAAGCACTTTGTGACATGCCTTTTGTAAAAGTGCGCTATATAAATAAAATTGAATTGAATTGAAATCCCAGGATATAAATCCCATATAATTAGGAGCAGTCAAGCCATAGGGCCAGCTGGAAACTGAGTCAATCATGTCAGGGTCATCTGTGGAGCTGGAGGCACTCGTTAAGTAGCAATTTTTTAAAATTAGTGTTTTAAGGATAGAAACAAACAATTGCCCAATGCTAGCCATTTTGAAGCAGGCAGAGGCGATTCTATATTAAATATATTATATATATTAAATATATCTATATTATATAAATAGCCGAGACAGGAGCAATGCTATTGTCCCTATATATGCTACCTTGGGGATCTGTTATTAGAAAACATGGCATTATCTTCCACTCTTATGCAAATGACACCCAACTATACCTTTCCATGAAGCCTAATGACTGTACACCAATAACAAAACTAGTTGCCTGCCTCGAGGATATCAAAAACTGGATAGCTAAAAATTTCCTTTGCTTAAAGGGGACATATTATGCAAAAACTCACTTTTTACGGGGCTTTGAGTTCATATTTGGGCCTCTACTGTTCTTATAAACTCTCCAAGTGCAAAAAACAACAGTCCATCCGTTTTCTGACGGTCAGTAGAAAGACTTTGGTGTCAAGAATATTATGCTCCTGTGAGCCATTTGGATGGCTCCCTTATTCTCACGTCACACTAAGGCATTGGAAGGCATAAGGAATTGGCATAGACCAACTCCAGCACCTGTCGAATCCCCACCCCTTTAGCCAAAGCTAATGTCTATCTGCTTATATTGATGTTTCTCTCCGTACTACCTGGGCACTTTTTAAAACGCTGCCGCCAGTTTTTCAAGTTGAGAAATACGTCGGGTTCTTTTTGGAACAGCTGACCAATCATTGTCAGGACTGTGGCAACCAGCAGTAACAGGAGACGGTCGAGGTAGAGGATTATAAAATGTCAACTATTAACACCGTGAGCGATATGACTTGCCAATTTCACTGTGTGATAGTATTGATCTATTGAGTAAAGTTATCCATATTTGGATTTTTTTGGTTACCAGTTGTCTTAATTTCAGACCTTTCAAAAGTTAGCATGTTAGCTAATATACGTGAGATTAGCTCACGTTCATGACATGGTAAAAAAAAAAGTTATCAACTGATAAATGCTGCCAGTGCTTTTTTTGTACAAGAAAAAGCCTCGGAGTCTGTGTTTTTTACTTAAAAAAAAACCCACCCAGTGTGAACACCTTCTAATGCTTGTTAAAATATTGTCTAGGTTTAAATGAAATGTTTATCATGTTATCAGTGGAGACGCGCCATCAAGTAACGTTAGTCTAAAAGCCCATGGTCTGACTTTAGCAGTTGTAGCCTCACTTTATAAAACGTTACTTGAACGTATTCAAGCTTTGTTGAGTTTAAAATGTTAGCAAATACTAAATGTTGTAAAGAGATGCCATTAGGCCACACCAATAAAATTAGTAGGTTCTCGGATTTTTTCTGAAAAAAATATGGAGCGAGCGAGCGAAATAAAAATTAAAATAAAAAAATGTTCTGAAGGTAAATTAGCACATTCACAGTTAATGTTCATTAAAGACATTTACTCATGTGATTAGGAAAAACTAAATGTGGCCTAATTTATAAACTTTCACACCTCACAGCACACTTTTGTCATGCAGGTTTTAGGCAATGTACAAAAATTCGTAATTCTGTCATTCTATGTTATGTAAAGGTTTGACGGTTTGTCATTTATTTAAGAGTTTGTGAATCTAAGCACCAAGCAGGCTGGCTGTGGAATTGAGGTATGACATAATGTAGACCAGGGGCGGAGCTACGGGCGGGCCTGGGTGGGCATAGGCCCACCCTGATTGACAGTTGGCCCACACACACACAAAAATACTCTGTAAAGTTAAACATTAATATTAGTACTGAATGTGGTGTATTTTATCTGTTATGTGTGCAAAAAACAGTAAAATTATAAGTAAACATGATAACTATTTCAATAGAGATGGCCAGTGAACCCGGAACTTCCAACCAGGAAGTGGTTCCAAGGCTCCCGTTTTGCCATTGACTTTTCCATAAAATCGTGTTTTAAAAGCGTTAAAAGTCCCGACTCATTCTATCCAGCTACGGGGTAGGTGATGACCGTGAAACCTTCCGTTCAGAGTGAAAAAACTAAAGAAAAGGCTAAAAAAAGGCAAAGGTACAAGACTGTGTACATATTTTTTACCCCCGAGTTCAGAAACTACATATCCCAGAAGCCAGCACTTACTCTGTCCGATCCTATCCCAAAGACTATTGCGCATAACGTCCTTTTTGAATCTCCTCGAGTAGACGACAGCCACGCGATGTTGCTCTTGCAATCGGATAGCTAAATTTTGATGTATTTCCTCAGTAGTTTGTGTAAATAGTGTTGTAATATTGTACGAATATTGTATATATCTTCAGATTTGCATCAATCAAGTTTTAGATCCGTTTTTTTAACCGAAAGCATGGTACAGTATTTAGTAACCGACTGCAACCACCGCTTTGGTGTTCACCATTGCAGTTTCCACCGGTTCCCTACGAATGCCTCTTTCAAGCTCCCCTGAATAAAGAATTGATAATGACGGGTACTAGTGATGCGCGGGTCAGGCTTTTTTAAAACCCGCCCCAACCCGACCCATCAGGAGATCCGAACCGCCCTGCCCGACCCGCGAAAAAAATGGTCGAACCGTGACCCAAATCCGACCCGACCCTATGAAAAAAAAAAAAAAACGCCAGTGTGTCTACTGTCGCGGAACCTAGCTACCAGTTAAGTGGAGAGGACTAATTTGGAACAATGGTATCCAAATGACAATGATTTTAATGATACAACTTCATGAAGGATTAATTAGCCTATGCATGAAACAACGCCAAAAAACGATCGATTTGTCGTTTTTATTAAAGGATTGCCAAAAACGAAACACATTTCTCCTGTAGGCCTACAAGACACAAGTGTGTATGAAAAAAAAACAAGTTGTTTCCACATTATCATGGCATAACAAATCCAACAAAGCCGTGACATTTCAACAATCTAAGCTACCAAATTGAAAATATTGGCCGTCTTTATTTATGGCGTCTGTTTGGAAGCACTGTGAAGGAAAGTAATATAATCTACTGGGCCAGGGTTTAGCCTATTTCGACGCGCTTCCAGCACGCCACCTGCTGAACTGAATGCGCGCTCGCTCGAATCGCTGGATGCAGGAACGCAAAGCACCGCTCTTCTCAGCATCGAAAGGAGCGGGAAATCATAACAACAAGCCTTCCGAAAGTCTCTAATGCAATAAGCCTAATTAATTGCGTTTTTACTTTTTTGACCCGACCCTGACCCACCCGCACCCACAATACTTCTACACGTAACCGCCCGACCCGCGGGTTATGGGTTGACCCGCGCAACACTAACGGGTACAATAAAGCATTTATCAAGATTTGTGGTAATTTCCATTTGTCATAGATTGCACCACAACAACTGAATTTACTGTTTTTAATTAGCCCAACTGCCATTTACCACGTTACATACCCTTCATATCACCAGATACAGAGAAAAACTAATGTAATCCAGCAAGGTAAGAAAATGAGCATATTAAATTTATAAATCTTAGGGAAATGGAAATGACATGGTAAGGATGTCTAGTTGAAATTAGGTTAGGCTTAAGCGTCGTGTCAAACGAGCAGTAAAACGAGCAAAACCATGGTTGTGACGTAGGCTACGGTGACATTCGTGAACTTGTTTGCTTTCCCGGGCTTCAACAAACACATCCATGGTAACGTACTTGTCCACGAATCAGATGCGTTGCTGGGATTGTGGGATTGCTCAGGATTATGGGTACTGAAGTACTTCTAAGGGAAATCGCAGAAAAAAGACGTTTTTACTGAAACTAAATGGAGATCACATTACATTTTGGCGTCTAGTTGAGCACAACCAATCGTTTTGTTATGCCGTAGCTAGTTAGACGTCTTCCCTCCGTAATTCAGATATCGTGGGTTGTAATCTAAATGTCAATGGGAAAAATTCGGAATTCGGGGAACCTCACCGGCAAACTCTATAGTTAAATGCATTGGTGTGTTTTAATTGGTCGATGCAACATACGCACTATTGCGTAAACAACGGTAGCTAGACGTTTGCTAGAACTAGAAGTGTCACTGTCATGTGATTTTAAAATATGACTAGGCAAGTTTTATTGAGTTGTTTTTTAAAAAAAACCTCGTATTGAAAATAATAATGATTTGGGGGAACAGTCTGTGGGTCGTATTGGACCTACTGGCTCTGAAAATGGAGCGGAGTCTGTGAATGCTATGGAGATGGATTCTGAAATAGCCATGCTAACCTCCACTGATGCTAACCGGCTGGAAGACTTGCCAATGCACACTCTTGGCTAATCGACGATCACTGCCACCCTTGATTGCACCGTCGGATCTCTCAGCTCTGGGGGAACCTGCTACCCAACCTCATCTACAGGCATTCCCGAGTACCCTAATTGATGGGAAATATCGGAGCTTCAATGCCAGGTGGTATGAAAGGTTCACCTGAATTGAATATAGCCAGTCAAAGGACTTGATTTTTTGTAAAGCCTGTAGGCATTTTCCCAAAGCGCATACTGAGGCTACTTTTACTGTGGAGGGTTTCAAAAATTGGAAATGTATCGGGCAGGTCTGTGAGAAGCATCACACTAGCAAGGTGCATGTAACTGCACTTGTAAAATTACTCTTCTACAATCAAAGTCATGCAAACCAAGGCAGCGGTACTGTTTTAAACCAGATGCACGGAGATTCCATTTCGTTCATTGAACGTAATCGAGAGCATGTCAAAGTTGTGCTGGATGTTGTCATGCAGTGTGCCAAAATGGAGAAACCATTGAGAGGGCACCGGGAAACACAAGAAGCGTTAAACAAGGGCAATTTTTTGGCGTTATTCGAGTTCATATCGAAGTATGATTCAGAAATACAAAAGAGACTTGTTGAACTGCCACGAAATGCCACACTCATGTCCCACCACATTCAGGACGAGCTGCTTGAAGCTGCCGCTTCACTTCTACTCAGGAAGATAAAAACTGAGATGCAAGAACAGCCTAGGCCCACATACTTTGCAATACTTGCAGATGAATTTAAAGATGTTTCGAAACGCGAGCTAGTTGCTGTCTGTGTTCGATTTATCCATTGTGGGAAAATCAAAGAACGCGCTTTGGACTTTGTCAAAACAGCTGACCTGTCTGCTCAAGGGATAGCACAGAGGATCCTTGAAATCGTAGAACCACTTGGATTGGACCCTTCTCTCTGTGTCGGTTTGTGTTTTGATGGAGCATCGGTCATGTCAGGGCACAGAGGGGCAGTTCAAGCTATCTTGAAAGAGACATTTCCTAAAGCTGTTTATGTACACTGTAATTCCCACAGACTGAATTTAGTGCTTTGTGCTACTGCTGAAGCATCCGGACATGTGAGTACTTTTTTCACTGTCATCAATCAGATACATAACTTCTTCACTGGGGCCCAGAGGCACGCTCGGTTTTTGGAGCTTCAGAAGGAGATGCATCCAGAACGCCCATGCAAGGAGCTAGAAAGGTCATGTGAAACCAGGTGGAGCTCCAAATCAGGATCTGTTCATAAGGTCTTGGAAATGCTAGATGTGTTACTTGAGACTCTTGCCGAGTATTCAGAGACAAGCGGACAGACGAAAGTAGACGCAGATAACCTATTACAACAAATGCAAACAAAAAAGTTAATTTTTATGCTTGTTGTGTTTTGCAAGTTGTTTGAGTGCAGCGATTTTGCCACAAAGGGGCTACAAAGTCCAGCAATCTGTGTGTCAGACTGCATCTCCTTAATTGAAACATTGAAAGCCACACTTGCCACGAGATGATTCAGATGGTGACTTTGACAAAGTGCTCAGATTGACAGAGGAGTTGATGGAAAAATACGATATAGCATGCTGGGATGTGGTAATGTCTCGTGAGCGAAAGCTGCCTGCAAAGTTTAGTCACCATGCAAACTAATAATAATAAGAAGAAGAACAAGATAACAATAGTTTACATGTCACCATGCAAACTAACTAGAATAAGAAACTTGCGAAGAACAATACTGGCCTTGCCACCAGTAGGTGGCCACCAGTAGGTGGCAAGTCCACAATAATAATAGCAAAGAACAAGAGGGCAAGTCCACTAATAAGAAACTTGCGAAGAACAATAGTTATTATTAGTATAGTAATACTAACAATAGTTATTATTAGTATATTAGTAGTAGCCTAGTAGTTTCATTCATGTTGACATGGCTGTGTTTTCTTAATGACCTAAGTCACAATTTTGTTGATAAATAAAACATAGGTTTGCATTAAAGTAGGCTAGGCCTATGATAATGCGATGAAATAACGTGTTATGCTTGGTCCTGAATGTCATAGCAGTTGACACATTTAATGTTACCAGCCCTATAGGACTGCTTTGATTTTGGGACACCTTAGATTCAGGCCCGCCTCAACTTAATGCAGGCCTACCCATCCGTCATGTTCTGCATCCGCTACTGATGTAGACTACTGTAGCCTACGTTCAAACTCATTTTGTCACAGTTCATCACAGGGCATTAGAACGTCAAATTTATTCACCAGACAGCAATTAGATAGTGACTAAAACTCAGTGATCAGCGCAACGGAGATGAATATGCAGTCACGTGAATCTAGAAGAGACGTTTTTTTTTGCATGAAAAACAGAAGCGTGTGTGCGCGCGCGCGAGGATGTGATTTTGATGGCGAAACACTTTGAATGGGGTTTTTGTCGCTTCTCAATCAATGAAATATCAAACTCACCTCCAGAGTTGCACAAGCACACTGCTCTCGGCACCGTGAGTACAACTGCGCAAAGTTCTCATCCTCTTTAATTTCAATGCACTTGTCAAATGTTTTTCTCTTCTAATCAAATATTCTAATAATTGCAAACACTGGCCTAGCAGAATCCCGTTCCACCGGCATATTTCCTCATATCACGTGTCTTGCGCTCTGAAGTGAAAGGCGCGATTTGGTTTTCGACTTCACGTGAACGCAGCATGCTGTATAGCTATCAGCCACGGTGTTTTTATGTTCGTGTGAGTTTGAATTAAATTTTATTTTTATTTCATTTTGCATTTTTTTCAAGCGGCGAATCCGAGAACCAACCAATTTTATTGGTGTGGCCTTATGTTTCTAAAAAATAACCTTACATTAGGCTTCATTGTTGTGGCAAACTAAACATGGTAGGCTAACAACTAAGGAGCGATCCAATGGTAAAAAAATACATTTATTAAATAAGTTTATTAAATAAGTTGACTAAACATTCAGAAACCGCTTGCTGCATTCTTGCTGTTTGTGCTGGTGGATCCTCTTGTTCGGCATCGAGTCTAATACCGGCTAATTTTCGAGCAGTGTAAACAGTTCACGCAGCCGGAGGCTTTTCATGGGCAGGGCAGGGCGTGACCAGCAACAGCTTATTTGCATTAAAGTGACAGAGCACTTTAACGGCTCAATTTGGGGGAGACCGAAAGTGACAAGAATAGAGCTGGTGAAATCTATTTATGTGAAAGTGATTTTGTGCAAAGAACTTAATGAACTTGATTTGTATAGCCCCATTCTAAATTGTTTAAAAAGAGGTATAATATGTCCACTTTAAGCTCTGACAGTGTCATGATGATAGGCCATAAGCCTTACCAACCCGTCATCAGAACTTACTTACTAGCCTTTCACAAAACTTTACTTGGGGTGTAAATTGATCAGGACCTCTCTCTAAACAGTCATGTAAAGCATATCTCTGAAACATCCTTCTTTCACCTATGCAACATTGCTAAGGTTAGAAAATTTATTTCCTTTGAGAATGTAGAAAAACACCTCGGCTACTGTCGTACCCTCGGTTCTCTGAGTAGTTCCGACGATGCATAACATATCGCAACTATCGTTACGTCTTTGCTGAAAACTAACAAAATCCAAACCTTTTTGCAAAAGGGAGACGTGCGCATGCACGCACGGCGATCGCGACGTACGATGAGCGCATACGTAGTGTGACCTGAGGCCAGATTCCTCGGAGAACCGAGGTTATGACAGTAGCCGAGATGTTCTCCGTCGTCGTTCCTTCCGACGACGAGGAGCAGTGAGCACACTTGCCACGACCCCCAACCTGGTCACGTCCAGCGCGTAGAATCTGATGAAAGTGTTGTCAGAGGCCCAGAAGGCAATCTGATTTAGATCTAGAAGCCGCCACCCCATGGGTGGAATGCGCTCTAAGCCCAGAGGGGCGGAGCTGACCCACAGCCAGATTGGGCACCATAGCACACAAACAACTGATCAGTGTGCCTCATCTCACTCGAACAGAGCGAGAGCGGGGTGGGGTCGTCAGACGCATCCTAGGTTAGGGAGCTCACCCTGGAGCGGACGTCTGAAGTGAAGACTTTAGGCTGATAAAACGGGTTCGGACGGAGGGTAACTTTTGAGTCAGCCACAGCGAACTCACACACGCTTAACACCACACCCCTCTGGCCGAGCGGCCCACGCACACGGCTCCCCAGCCGTGTTTTGACACGTCCGTATGGACTACTCTCGTGTGAGAGACCGCCTCTAGGGTGCCGGCGCGCGTAGAGGTCAACGGTCGCTTTCAGTGAGTCAGTAACCACCACATTTCCCTGAACACCCTGACTGGCCGGGACGGAGCTGATCTTGAGGACACGCCCGTCTTCACTAAGCATTGCTGCAGCGGGCATAGGAGGCTTAATGGCGTGGCGCAGTTGGCTGCGCACAGCAAAGCCATAAGCCTGAGGCACCGCCTTGCCATAACCGAAGCTCCGGGTCTGAAGTGACTCAGACACACACTGACATCCTCCTTGGGGGAGAGCGTCGCCGTCATGGCGTGGGAGTCGAATACAAGGCCTAGGTATGCTATTTCCTGCAAGGGCATCAGGGAGTGCAGGTGGTCCAGGACCAAGGACACATGGGAGGACAGCAGCTGCGGCGAGCTCGCCAGCAGCATCCAGTCGTCCAGGTAGTTCAGCGAGAGCCCAAATGGGCCGAAGCCTGAGAGAGAGGCGTGTGTGTTGGCTCGTAGCAAATGTGGCAAGCCCAAGGCTCTGAGAGATATTGGGGCTGCATAGGACCGCTGAAGTGGAGGGAACAGCTTAGGCCATTGGCCACAAAGGACGAGTCTCCTTTGGGGAGCACATAACTGCAGAGCTGCCAGGGGTCAGTAGCCACGCTGAATGAGGCCCTGTGACGCACATTGACGCAGGTCAGGTCCGCCGCCGAGTGCGCTGTGCGGTTGCTGAGCGTGCGGCTGAGGCGGGACGCCGGCGAGAGAGCGGGACCTAGGCCAGTCTTGCTGGACATAGGGAGCCCGCTGGGCCGGCCTGTCTGATGCCACATAGGCGCCTCTGGGAGGCGCTGAAGTGGCTGGCTGGTCGTGCTGCACCGAGCGCACTCTAGTGCGATACAGCGACGTGTGCGGTTGTGTGGGAGGAGGAGCGGGTGGCTGTGCGGTCTCCTTCTTGAAGAGGAGGAGCTGCAGGGATGCCAATGCCCTCTGGGCGTCTTCCAGTCTCTGTTGACACTGCTCCAACGCATTCCCGAACAGGTTGAATAGGGTGTTGAGGAGCTGCCTTTTCTCCTTGTTGCTCAACAGAGCAAGATTCAGCCACAAGTGGCGGTTAAGCGCCACCAAGGTGCCTAGTGGTTGTCACACTTTTTACTGTCTGTGACAGAAGGTCCGTGATGCGGCGCAACTCGTGTATGGTCAGTGCCGAATACCGCCGACTGAGGTCGTAGGCCTCCTGGTAGGCCGTCAACAAGAAGCCGTGTTCATAGCCCTGACGCACTGCGCCGTGTTCATAGCCCTGACACACTGGGCGTAGGACTAGCCAGCCAGCGCCGCTGTGACCGTACACGGATTGGAGGGAAGAGTGGGGGTGGAGCCCCATGCTGCAGACAAAGGCAAGCGAGGAGTTAGCTCCAGAAACTAGCTGAGAAGCAGAGGCATGGAGGGCGGGAGCCACAATACCCGTCTATCAGGGAGAAGTTGGGCAAAGTTACGGGGCGTCAAAGGCAGTGGCTCGAACCACGAGGGCTCTCGGGACATTCGCTCCCAAATTTTGTGCATGGTCCGGGCCCAAGCACAAATAGCAGATATGGTGCTGGTCTTCGCGAGGCATTGCCCTGAAGCAAGTCTCGTATCTCTTCAATTGCTGAATTGCTGAAAGGAGCAAATTAGGGGGTGTGCACGCTATTTATACACTACGTCACGGCTCGCTCTGGGGGTTGCGAGCGCCATGCGTGCATGCGCACGTCTCTCTTTTGCAAAAAAGGGTTGAATAAGTTAGCAAAGACAGCCAGCAAAGATACAACAAATTGATTGTATCAATGTTATGTGTTGGAAGGAATGACGACTGAGAACTAATACATAAATTTATTACTTCTAGAATTTATTATTTTAATGCTCTGTTCTCTGGATGTAGTATTACCAGCATCAAAAACCTAATACAAAATGCTGCCGCACGATCACTCACTACAGTCATTACCAACTGGGAGTGGCCACGAGACTTACGTAAAACATGAGTCACGGCGTTACATGATGTGTCAGTGCAGCTGCCGCCGCTAGGAGGCAGCACAAGACCTCTCTAATGATTGCACAACATTCGGAGAGTCAAGCGGAGCAAGAGACGTTAGTTTACTTCCATGTTCTATTTTTGCAATATGCAGTTTGGTCTGATATGGTTAAATTTTTATGCTAGAATTACTTTACAATTTTGGACCCTATGGCTTCACAATCAGCCTGCGCCAAGTAGCAAATCCCCAGCTTTATTAGGAATTATAACACAAAATACCGAGACATCATTTCCAAAGAGAGACACAGAAAACACGACTGTTCCTTGCCCACAAACACACATGAAAAACGTTATATAATAATATATATAAATATAATATAATAATAAAATGTTAATTTGTGTTCTATTTTCGCAATATGCAATATTGACCTAAATGTGCCGAATGCGGTTTGCCCTCTGCTCATATTGCGTTCAGTAATGCTGCTCCGGGCCAGCAGCATTTTTTATTTTTATTGTAAGACAGGCATTTTTTCATTCTAAGTTCTAAATGAGCACGTAGTTCATTTGTTGAGAGGCGCGTTGTAGCAGAATTGTATACTGAGTGACTGGAAGCCACGGCGGGCAATTCACAGGGCAAGCAACCCTGTCCCATTTTGTTTGCAACAACTGCACATTGCAACATTTGCCAGCTTTTTGCCCTCCCATCCAATTGTATTCTCACAAACGTGGATATTTTAATTTAATGAGACAAAAGGCACAGTAGGCCTACTAGGCTATATGTTCACAGCGAATGAACAATGGAATCATTACCGGACTCCCGTTACTACCGGACTCCCGATTATATTTTCATATTTCTGGTTGGTTTCATGCTTTATACTGACAATATGTGACAGAGGCCCCTTTAATCAATGCTGCAGTTCTCATAATATTTAAGTAGTTATTAAACAATCAATTCACGTTGAGCTGACCCCAGAATTATTACCGGACTCCCTTTAAACGAAATTGGCTGCCGTCGTCCTATGATTAGGCTATATCTTCATATTTTAAGTTGCTTTCATGCTTTATACTGAGAAAAATGTCTATACGTGATCATATTGAAATACTGGAACTAAATAGTCGAGTAAAGGGCACAAACAGGTTTCAAATTGTACACTAATGGATGACGACCGATGAGGAGGGATGGAAATTATTTGTTGTAGTCAGTGCTTGAAGTGGTCCGGAACGCAGCGGAACGCAGTTCGTTACTTCAGTATTTTAGTCTTTTGGGATGCACCATTTTATTCTGCATTCCGGTAGGCCTACTTTGCTGAAACTGGTCCGACACAGCGACACTGGCCCGAGAATAGACAATATCACAAGACCAATAAAAGACTACATTACCCATGAGACACGACAGTGCCCTATCATATGCAGCCACTGTCCCAACCAATCGCATCAGGGAAGCAATGCAAACTGTCACAATTTATACTGTGAATGTCATGATGGCATTGTTCACAATGGCACTACGGCCCTATACTTTTCCCTACGATTAGATGTATGTATCACGCTGGGATGACAAAATTTCATGTTTGAATTGTGAATGGTTTACGAGAAAATCGCAATGGTTAATTCGTCCCCCGGTTCAATCTTCCCGGCTCTCCCCTACAAAAGGGAAGTTTTGCGCCACCAGCCTCTCAGCACCCATCTCACTTGCATTGTGTATAAAGATCGGGGGGAGGGGGGAGGCTATACGTGCAAACGATCTGCTGGGAGGATGGGCGACTAATTGTTTACAAAAACTGCAGAGTGAGCCTACCCTAAATCCCTCATTCGCAAGCAGCACAAAATGCATGTCCGTGTGAAGACTTTTATTGAATTGAAACACATCTTACACTCAAAATTACACATCGCAATAACAGAACCTTAACAGTACCTTCACCTTAACAGTACCTTAACCTTACTTAACAGTACCTTATTGTTTAAATTGTTTTCTTGTTGTGCATCTGCACTTTATTGTTCTCAACGTCTACGCATGGGACAAGTGTGAAACGTAATTTCGATTCCTTTGTATGTCAAGTACATGTGAAGAAATTGACAAATAAAACTGACTTGACTTGACTAAATCAAGTAAGTATTGCAATAACAGAACCCCGTTCTGGAGCCATACTGTAGTCCATAGCCAGGTGAACACGCGTGTAGCCTAGTTCATTTATTGTGAGGCACGTCCTTTGCCACAGAGTCAGCGGCAAGGTGGGGCATTTGGTCTCCCCCCCTCCCCCAGCACAGGTCGAAAAAAGTTAGGCTTTCATTTAAATTAATATGAAATGAAATAAAAGAAATAAACTGGAGATCGGGTCCGTGTACTTTTTCGTTCATTCATTATTGGATTGTGGACGTCACATGGAAAATGAAAAAGACTTGTATATGAATTTTTACAGTTGCTATGACTTGTTTTTTTGGCATTTTTTTTATTTTTTTATTCTGAGTTCTAAATGAGCACGTAGTTCATTTGTTGAGAGGCGCGTTGTAGCAGAATTGTATATCGAGTGACTGGAAGCCACGGCGGGCAACTCACAGGGCAAGCAACTCGTACCCTGTCCCATTTTGTTCGCAACAACTGCACATTGCAACCTTTGCCAGCTTTTTGCCAACCCATGCAATTGTATTCTCACAAACGTGGATATTTTAATTTACTGAGATAAAAGGCACAGTAGGCCTACTAGGCTATATGTTCACATATGAACAGTGGAATCATTACCAGACTCCCGTTACTGACTATGATAATATCTTCATATTTCTAGTTGGTTTCATGCTTTATACTGACAATGTGTGACAAAGACCCCTTTTAGTCAATGCTGCTCCTTAGATGCTGTGAAATATCTGCATGCGCTGCATGCCTTCGCGACATTATGTCTGAATATGCTTAAACAAGCGATGTGATGCGGGTGACAGTATCAAAACAAACCCATGCAATGCCCAATTCGCCCAAAAGAGTTGCTAACGTTAGCCTACTTCCAAAAGGGTCACAAGTCATAATTCAGAACGCCAGTTTTTTATATTTAAGTATTTAATTTTCAATTCCTAAAAGACACGCAACCATTGCTTTAGTTTCTGTCTTAGAAATAATACACTAGGCTACCAGTACAAATTCATATTGCCTTTTTTCGTTTCCCATGTAACATCCACAATCCAATAATGAATGAACGAAAAAGTACATGGACCAGATCATAAATTGCACTTGCATAACACGTTCGTTCAATGATCATTGGTCGCTGAGTAAACTTGTTTCATTTGATTTCAACGTGCCTGTAGCCTATGCGTCAGCATAGTTCACTGTATTAATTAGGCTATTTTTATTGAATTGAATTATTAATTACTATATTTAGCCTAGGGTTGGTTAACACAAACACGAAAACAACACTCAAATAACAGACTATTTACTGTAACAAACTAACAGTAGGCTATTCAGTATAACTAGCCTATTTCAGCTCAACTTTATTTCCTGACAGCTGTATGCTGTTAGAACACTCGCACCCACGACCGCAGGCGCTCCCAAGTGCCACCTGGTGGTTGTTTGGGTACACTGCAGCTTCTTCAGAAAAAAATTAATTAAATAGTGCGTGACACACTCATGACGCACGTGAGGTTCGTGCGTGCAGCAGGGCCATTTCATGTGACACTGACTGTAGGACCAAAAAATTTGAACATATCTCATGAACCCATCCTTGGTTCCTTGCATTGGCTCTCTGTTTTATTTGATTTTAAATATTCCTATAATATATGGCTCTTAACAGCCTTGCTCCAGCATATGTTAAAGACTCACTTGTTCCCTACCACCCTTCTAGACTTGAAAGGTCACAGAATGCTGGCCTCCTTGTAATTTCTTGAATATCAAAATCCACAATAGGAGGAAGAGTTTTCTGCCATCATGCACCTGTCTTGTGGAACAAGCATCCCCCCGCCCCCAACATTTGTCAAGTGGACACTCTCAGCACCTTTAAGTCAAAACTTAAGTCAAGACTCAAAACTTTCCTATTTACTGATCCCTTTAGTTAGGGATGGTGTACGGTAAACTTCCCCTCCTTACGGTATTATTGGAAAGGACTGCCTCTGCTGTAAGCTCCTGCCCAGGGCTTGGTGGCAATTGACCATTCCTTTGGTAGTGCTGGCTTGCCATACATCATACATTAGGCTGCTATAGCTTACTGCTGTAACAAAACCACCTATCTGTAATGCCGTACAAAAATCACTGTCTTTCTCTTCCTCACTCTCCCTTATCCCTCTCCATTTAGCCTACATCTGGAAATGCATGCACATGCAATATAACACACAGTCAATGAAATCTGTTCTAACTCATCTCGTTCTTTTGCCTATCCATGCCATTACCACCTTGCTGTGAGTTCCTGAACCGCTTACCTCCTGGATGGTGCCAAACCAACTCTACCGAATATGCCACCCTTCTGAGGGTCATCCATGTCTCCCCACCGCTTGATCCTGTGCCACTCACCTCCTAAATGGTCCTCAACCCACTGCACAGTCCATGCCACTACCACCCTGCTGAGAGTCATCCCTAACTCACTGCCTGATTCTACATCTCTAATGTCTTTGGTGGGCTGCCTCCAGCTCCATAGACGACCTTGACATGATTGACACAGCTGCCAGCAGGGCCTATTGCTTGACTGCTCCTAATGATATGGGACTATTTCCTGAGATTATAAATGGGACTATTCATTTGGTATATTTAAACCATGATTTCTTTTAGTATGTGTGCCTCCATCCTGAGATTACTATGATAATTTTATATCTAAGACCTATTAATAACATGGACTAATCACCGTCTGAGAGACTGAAAATCTGCCCTAGGCAGTTGGGTTAACCCCTTAAGCCGTCGGAACTGCCCAAGGTTTCTTCCTAAACCATAACAAGAAGGAAAAAAATGATGATAGGGAGTTTTTCCTTGCCGCTGTTGCTTATTGGTGCTCTTTGCTGTGAAGCGCTATGAGACATGTTCTTTTGTATAATGCTATAACGCTATAAAAAATATAATTTTATTGAAGTGTTTACATGGTCTTTTTAAAGCATTTTTTTCTGACTTAAGGCCACACCAATAAAATTAGTTGGTTCTCGGATTCGCCGCTTGAAAAAAATGCAAAATTAAATAAAAATAAAATTGAATTCGAACTCACACGAACATGAAAAACACAGTGGCTGATAATACTGAAAGCATGCTGCGTCCATGTGACGTCGAAAACCAATCAAATTGCGCCTTTCACTTAAGAGCGCAAGAGACAAGAGACACGATATGAGGAAAGATGCCAGTGGATCCTGCTAGGCCAGTGTTTGCAATTATTAAAATATTTGATCAGAAGAGAAAAACATTTGACAAGTGCATTGAAATGAAAGAGGATGAGAACTTTGCGCAGTTGTACTCACGGTGCTGAGAGCAGTCTGCTTGTGCAACTCTGTGGAGGTGAGTTTGATATTTCATTGATTGAGAGGCGAAAAAAAACCCATTCAAAGTGTTTCGCCATCAACATCAATCAATAAATAAATGAATAGCATGTGCCTACACACTTACATCCTCGCGCGTGTGCACACACAAACACACACACGCTTCTCTTTTTCATGCAAAAAAATGGTCTCTTTTCTAGATTCACGTGACTGCACGTTGATGGATATTCATCTCCGGATCACGAAGTTTTAGTCACTATCTAATTGCTGGTAAATCAATGCGATTTTGACGTTTTAATGCCCTGTGATGAACTGTGACAAAATGAGTTTTAACGTAGGCTACAGCAGCCTAGACGTATTCAACATTATATGTCATACCTCAATTCCACAGCCTAAGCTTGGTGGTGCTTAGATTCTCAAACTCTTAAATAAATTACAAACCGTCAAACCTTTACATAACATAGAATGACAGAATTATGAATTTGTACATTGCCTAAAACCTGCATGACAAAAAGTGTGCTGTGAGGTGTGAAAGTTAAGTTTATAAATTAGGCCACATTTAGTTTTTCCTTAACACATGAGTAAATGTCTTTAATGAACATTAACTGTGAATGTGCTAATTTACTTTCAGAACATTTTTTTATTTTTATTTTTATTTCGCTCGCTCGATCCATATTTTTCCTGGAAAAATCTGAGAACCAACTAATTTTATTGGTGTGGCCTAAATAGTTTTTATTCTGAAATAAGTTTCTAATGTAAACGCAGGGATTAAGTGAATAAAAAGAGCACTATAACAATAAATCGTCAAAGAACACTTGTCCATGCACTGCAAAACAAAAAAAGTCTTCGAAGACTAGTACAATGCGTTGAACACCAGCCAGAACGATTTCGTATTAAATCATTTCTCAACATGCAGCAAAATAAATATACTGTATGTTTGCCTTTATTGTAACCAAAGGCACAAACCTAAGTGAATTGTGAAGCTCTCTTCCAGTTGTGTCTGATCTTCAAAGAGACAAGAACCGGACTCTTGGGCTGCCGTTTGTTGGCTGTTTTGTACCTTAATCACCTCACTGGGAAAAAAACACCACCACACACAACTTTTACAGAATCTGCATTACTTTGCAAAAGAGTCTTACACATAATTTAATAACAAGAATAACAAAAAGAAGATATTACTTTATTGCGCTGTTATTAGGGGTTTTCAGATCATGGTGTAGTCTGATCACCCATTCTTGGTATTCTTGCTTCTGAATGCCAGTAACCTGTTTCAGCTCAGTGGCCCACTTGCTCTCCA
This sequence comes from Limnothrissa miodon, assembly GCA_017657215.1. Taxonomy (NCBI): domain Eukaryota; kingdom Metazoa; phylum Chordata; class Actinopteri; order Clupeiformes; family Clupeidae; genus Limnothrissa; species Limnothrissa miodon. Next base: position 62,229 of record JAGFZM010002793.1, on the reverse strand, counting down.
ATTCCTGATCATGAAGTAGAGAGAGTATGATTATTAGAGAACGACTGATACATTGGCCGGCCGATGTATCGGGCCGATTTTTTTTTTTTTTGGGCAGGTGTGTGGGTCAGAATGGAAAACGCTTCGCCATTAAAACTGATTGCCATTGTATTTAAATAGTTGTAGGTTATGCATGCATAGCTGCTATGAACATCGGCCGCAGGATTAAGTAATGCCGACGTTGTCAGTTAAATTCCGTGGTGTTTGTGGGACTTTGTGGGACAATTCAGCGACCACCCAGCTGAAGCTGGATTTGTGTTATGTCGTGTGTCCCTCTCCCTCTCTCCCTACTTGGAGCAGGGCGGAGCACCCATCGCAGAGATTATAGCGGAGCTCATCCTCAAGAAGAGATTTTATGATGAGAGAAATGTTTCTCAAATAGCTGAATATTTATTTGTGTTAACATTTATCATTTATCACACAAATGCGCATAAGTTATCAGCCAAGTTCAGTGGCAGGTTTTCCTGTCAGCGTCTGCTTGCTACCAAGCACAAGTTTAGTTTGGGCGTTTGGGTGTGTCTCGGTCAGTGAGGTGGAGCAGTTGTCACAGCAGTATGACAGTGCTGCTCCACTATTTGTACGAGTGTAAAAAGTGGACACTTTTTAAAGCTGGTACAGCATTCTGCTTACCTGAACTATAGCTGGCCCACTCACGTACACTGACTACACTTACCGTCATACACTGCCGACATATACCTGTAAGCTAATTACAGGCATTCCTGCGTGAACACGACACCGCCGTCTGCTTTGTGAGCTTAAATTAATGTTCACAAACAACTACAACACGCAGTATATTACCGTTAAAATATGTTTATTGTCCCAACATCATAGCAAACAGTGAAGCCATTGCTTCAGCTCCATTATCCATTCCGTTGCAAACATAGAACCTCATCAGACTTCTAGTCCGTCAGCATAACGCTTCTCAATGGAAGCATGCACCATGGGAGCACTATTCCCCTATGATTCAGTTTAGAACACAAACTTCAACAATTTGTTGCTTAATATGCTTAATATGACATAACCGATATTTTCCTAGTGGTGGCATATCTGGCAGCTTTTTTTTAATTTTCATTTAGATCCAAAAGTGTGTTGTCTTTGCATGTTAAGTGGCATAGTAATCAAATATATGGTTCAATGATAAGGCCTACTCTTCAGGTTTATTATTAATAGTATATTATATATGTTAGTTTTTGTTAAATTGAGACTCATAATATTTATTATCACTGTGTCAATTTCATGATGTAAATTGAGGGAGCAAAAGCCGTATCGGCTCCAAATATCGGCTCTAGAAAATCGGCAGCCCATATTAGTCATCGGCAAAAGCAGACGGGAAAAAAATCAGCATCGGTCGTTCTCTAATGATTACGGTTGTCCCCTCTAAAATGCAAACATGTCACAGACACACATGATACTTTACTCTACAGAGTTTTTGACATATCTGCATGTTACTGTCCATAAAAGCTGCTCCCAACACTTGGGAGAATTGAAGCACCAATAAGTAAACTTTCTGTCAGGACAAACAATTATTTTTAAACGATTTTAGTTTTTAGCTTTCAAAAATAAAAAAAAGAATCTTGTTATTTGTTTAAAAATCTCACCACAAATACTTCAAACAAGCAATGTTTCCTTAAATCAAGACTTTCCCCTCTCTGTATTTTTTCTTGTTCACTGTGGGATAGCTAGAAACGTAATTTTGATTCCTCTGTATGTCCAGTATATGTAGAGAATTGACAATAAAAGAGACTTAACTTAAATGTAAGTGCAATTTTTAAAGTAAAGTTTTCCAATTTTCTTATTTTTGAAAAGGCCTTTTTGCAGTGTAATATATACTCAATGGCCTGATCATGATTCTTTCAAATCAAAGTTTGGTCATTGTCTAGCTGAACTGCATGTTCATGAACTTCACCTGCGATTATTTCAATTTTCTTGGTCAAATTGCATTATAAGTGACAACATTAGTATGTTAGTAGCTGTGTGCAACTCCAAGTTCAAGCCTATCAGATAATCAAATCTGGAAGTGGTGTTTGACATTTCTGCAGCAACGCATGGTACCTTTAATTAGTTTAATCCAGTTTTAATTAATTAATTAATTAGTTTATGTCCAGTGAAGTTGATCTTTTTCCCTAGTAAAACTAAAATTCCCCAAAACTCTTATCTTTTCTGTTTTCTGTTTCCTTTTTACTTACTTTGCATGCACTGTTTAATTCCTAGAAAATTCAAATATAGCTCATACCTGCTGAGCATCAAAATGCTGGGAGGCCACTGCATTTACATCGTGATCACTAAATGTTTTCCCAAGTTGCTGCATCACAGTGTCCATTGCAGATGCTTGCCTGTAACTCAAACAGATGCATCTTGTTATGCCCTTAAATCCAGCAGTGGACATTTTGACATAAAGCAGACATAAAGCTTTTTTTCACTGCAGTCAAACTAATTTTCTAAAACAAAGAGACCTTCAAATTTGCTTCAACTGCCTGAATGGAAAACTTAAGATGTTCAGTCCACTTGCACATATTGCCCCCCACAATGCTATTATACTAAATGGAGTTTTTTTTTTAGAGAACATTGAACCCTTAGTTACACTACAGCTACAGTCAGTGAACTTCCAACACTAAAAGACCAAACACTAATTAAATATTGAAACAAATTTTGTTACACTGCTTAAATTACTGACCTCTCCTGTAATTTCTTGATCTCCATATCCCTTTCACTGATGAGTTCAGAAATGCTAACATAATAATTGTGCTCCAAGTTCAGCAGAGTGTCAGAGGCAGGTGAGTGAATCAGTTCATGGTAAACATCAGCAAAATCTTCATCCCAGCTTGGTTCTTCAGGACGTGAATGTTCCAGAGTTGTCTGAGGAGATATAAAAGGACAGACTATTATGTAGTTTTAAAATTACTAATTTTGAGTCACTGTGGAAATCACTAGTAGGTGAATACATTTTCAACATGCCTTCATCTATCCATCACAACATAAGTTTACCCACAGTGTCAGCTCAGATTTAACTTGGTTAGGACTGCTATCTGTGATGTGTGGCATGTTGGAAACAGTGTTGCCAGATTAATCTGATGTTTTCCAGCCCAAAACCCACCAGAAAGATCTAAAAACTGCCCAAATTTTGAGTTAGTTCAATATCTAGGCTACCGTCTTTAATATTTGGCTATTCTATCTGCTGATGGTTGGGCATGCAGGCTAGGGAGCTTAGATATAAAGAAACAGCAGGCTCTATGCGTCTTGACCATGACGTGTTAGACCAATAGAATGATACATTTCACCGCGTGAACAAATTGCAGTTCTCTCAACTATCGCTGGTTGTAGCAGCCGCAAAAGTGAGTGCCCTCCTCACTCTCTCTCTCCGTCTCCTCCTCAGGTTTGCAATCACAAGTCTTAAATTATTTTGACCCAAAGGTCCAATAAGTTAAAATAGCGGCAATAATGTTAATTGCTGCAAAAACATTGTGTCTACGGTAGGTGTTTTCAACATAAATCCGTGACAACAGATATTAGACATTCTTATTCTAAAGGTACATTCTACAGGTAGCCTAAATCTGATTGCAAGCGATTATCTGAGATTCATAATATTGGTGTGAACGAAATGTGTCTGTGCTAACCACTTGCAAGCAGATTTTCCCAAGACACATTCTAATGGCTAATGTGAACAGGCTCTGACAATCTCTAGACAATCTCTAGTGTGTCTGTGTGTGCAAAGTCCTGTTACTGCCTTTACAATCGATCAACTGAACTGCGACATGCTCTACATGCCTGCATACAGCATAGTGCTCTGCTTGTAGAAAAATGGCACCAAAATCACTATCGGTGGCTGAATCGAATTCATCCCCTGATAAATATAAGAATAGATGCCCATACTGGTCCTAAACCAGCCAAGATTTTGTTCACCCGCCCAAGCCTATTTTTACCCACAACATTACATCTAAAACCGCCCAATTGGGTGGGAAAGCCCAATCTGGCAACACTGGTGGGAAAGGCTCAGTAGGTAAAAAATTTGGCGTGAAATAGAAATTTCTTCTGTCCGTATTATCAGTGGATATCTATGATATAAAGTCCTCGTAAAAAAAGTATGTGCCTGTAAAAAGTGCACATAAAAATGTTTTCTCAACATAAAACATGTACAAAATGTTGCACACTGGTGATTCTGTTTCAAATCAGGACACTTTTGGACCTCAGAGATTTTAACAGTACTTGGCATGTCAATTTAGTCATATAAGAAGCACACAGATCTAAATTTGCAGATTTCTTGAAACAATATTAACTCTATGGCCCTGCTAATAATTAGCTTTACTTATTTTACTTAGTTTTTCATATTAACACAGCTATGGGTTCATATCATACCCTTCCTTTACCAGTTGATGTGCAGCATGCATAAGCATAAAAAAACTAAAAGTCTTACCGACCCTGTCTATTTATGTGCAACCCAAATTTATTTAATGAGCTGGAGGAATCATTACTTAGCCACTTAGAAATGCTGCATGCTCCCAAAGGCAAAAATCATGTTGCACGTTTGCATGTTCAGCAGCTGGCAAAGTTTACAGAGCTGACAGTTGAACAGGCCTCATCATCCATGTGGTATCAACCCCTGATAAGAGCTTGGATTCCTTGTCAGTGGTGTCATGTCTTTCTATTTCTGTTGATGTACGCAATCAAAGAGCAGGAATTGATCTCCTTGGCCCTCCGATAAATATATACAGCTCTGGAAAAGAAGTTTCCTATTTAAAGTGGTCTCTTGTTTTTTTCCAGAGCTGTATATAAAGCGTCAAATGTGAGTGTTCCTTTTCTTTCCCGTTTTTGATGGAATGTTCTCTGCTCTATGTTGCAAGATCCTGATGACACTCAGTTTATGTTCCAATGGGTGATAAAGAGTCAGGTAGTAATAAACAATAGAGAATGGATACCAATGTCAACTGCGCAGTGCATTCTGGGACAAAAAACAAACGTGCTTTGGTAGCCGCAGCGCGAAATTTAAATACCAGATAGGCACAACACATAAAAGATTTAAAATGTAATTCCTTGGCTCAGAGAAATCTTGTTGTTTTTGAAGGACTAGGGAACTTATTTTTTTGAATGAAATACCCTTAGGTAAACGTTAGTTTTAGAGGTGAAAAGTTACACAATGGCTTCTTGTAGAAATGCATGTAAAAATACATGGGAATGGGCGGGTTTATACATTGTACTGCAACCAGCCGCCACAGCAGTATCCTTGATACCTACTCCTTAAGATTGTCTGTCATCAATACAGCTTACGGAAAATTAAGGGGCCGATTCAGGCCCCTTTCAGGCAAAAATATATATAGAATTAAATTTAAAAAAAAAAAAAAAATTATATATATATATATATATATATATATATCGAACTAAAAATATATAGGAAACAAAATGACATAACAGTCAAAAATAAATAAAACAACTTTTAACATAAAAATAAATTTTACCAGCTGGACAATGCAGACTATAAACAAGTCACAGATAGAGAGCCTAAGAACCATGTGTTATCAACACACACTCTCCCACCGGACTAGGCAAGGCAGTTGAAATAGACCTGCAAATTACCGTAGAAATTGGCTCATACCAAATCCATAGACAGCAGTCCACAAGTTCATGTGGTGGTGGAGCAAAGCGTACCCCCACACTGTGCCAAAATACATGCGCGGGCTCACACACCGCTTTTGGTCAAATGTTCTAAATCAAACTGGAGGCAAAACAAACGAACACTATAAACGGCGGCTGCAACCCTAGCTGATGCGATGTGTTGTTCAGAATAGAACTAGGAAATCAACATTAACGTTTTACTGGATACCTGCCCATCAGAAAGGTTCATGGTATTCTTGCAGAAGCGCCCCCTAGTGGGCCCGCGGGCGGCCCGATCTGGTGGTTTAACCTTCCTGCCCTCTAAACTTACAATATACTGAAGATATTTTTAAAAAACCTAAAACATATTTCTTAGTAAAAATCCAACTATATGCCTACCGATTTTCAGCCGTCTACATACAACCATTCACGAGAAATACTTCAGAAAACACACAATGTTTTTTCCCTATTGTTTTACACATGACGTAGCCACCCTACAAACTTAGCAATTTAAATGTGTTTATGTTGCAACTTAACCTTAAATATTGTGATAGAAAATTCATTTACCTTTAAAACATCTAAAAAAAATGGCTTGAAAAACAAGATTATGTCCATGAAGTTGTTTATTTTTCTTGCTCACAACATCGAGAAAAAACGTTCATTTTCCCTTATGTGTTCCACGACAATCGTCTTCCGTTTCCTCATGTCAACACAACGTCACATTACCACGTGAGAGTTAACGTAAATGTAGTTTGGGACATCCTTTTTCTGAATCCGTGGGTATTATTGGCTGTTAAACGGGTATTTTGTCGTGAGTAACGGGTATTTTCACCTATCTCTGAGCTCTCTGTCACATTGCTATTTGGGTATGTCACATCCGATCTGTTCCTGCAATCAGAAACCTTCTCAGAATTGAATGACAGCCGTTTTGCCGAATAGTAGACACTCTCACAAAAAAGTAGGCAGGTCCTTTACCTGAATTGCTTGGGCTTGGAACTTATTACGATGATGCGCAAAAACAGGTTCACACGTGCGCTACAACCTCCATTTTGTCTGGTCACAATTACGCAGCAGAAACACGGGAACAGCTTTGAGTTTGGTGTGCCAGAACAGCTCCAAATCAGTCACCCTCAAATCACCTGCACGTTTTCATCATGGCACGATTTCGTGGCTTGAGAATGACCGAGATCCATCACATGATTTTTGATCTGGATGATGAGGATGACGAGCTAGCCAGCGAAGCTAGCATGGGTGCTAGCTTAGATTCAGCAGAAGAGGATGCATTGGTGAATGGCATCGATGCACTCCTTGATGCGTAAGTAATTTAAGTGATCTACTTTTGATTGCATATAATTAAGTAATACTGTATTTCCTTAAATTATGGCTGTATTTAGTCAATAACCGGACCTGGTTTAACTTTATTTGGCCCAGTGAAATTATGAAGTGCAATGTCGGTTTGGGAAGAAAGTGTCATACTTTTCATACATTTCTTCTTCATTTATAACACGCTTGCTTCGATCTAGTGGTGGTGTTTGGCATCATTTGAAAGTCCTAATTTTGCTCTTTCATTTGATTTGCACGTCATGTCTATACGATTCCGGGTTCGTTAGTTATTTGACTCGGTTGTAGGCTAATGCAGTGACCGCACCATTTGCCGACTAACGTTACTATTTCCAAAATCGCATACCTTCTTCTCTGTTAGTTTACTCTGCAACGGAATGTCACAGCAAGATGAAACGCATATCGATGGAAAGAACAGCACCAGGGCTTTCCATCGCTAACGTTAAATGTATGTGCATCGATGTGTTGTTGAGAAAAAAATATATAAATTCATTAAATGCCACTGCAGTACTAGACTACAGAGTAAAAAACTCAGACATGAGACACATATCAATGAAAGTGAAGCAACCATGTTATAAATTAAAAAGAATTTTATGGAAATTATGATTATTTCTTCCAAACTGACATTGCATTTTATAATTTCAGTCTCTTCATAAGATCTTTTTTATGGCCTAGTCCTACAATGTCTTGGTTGCAATAAATGTAATCCAGGTATATATCTGCATGGTAAAATGTTATGTTCATGTTTGTGCATTAGTAAATAACATGAATAAAAAAATGCTAGATTCCATGACAAAAGACAGTGAAAACCTTTTTTCATTGTAATTAATTTTATTTGTTTTTATCTCATAGTGAAGACGCCAATTCTCCACTTTCTCCAGCAGTTTCGCCTTGTCCCACCACCTCACTTGAAGGGCTCTCAGCATCTCCACCATCTCCCCCTTCCATGTCTTGTAGGGGACCATCTAAGCGCAGTGCTATAGGCAAAAAGTGAGTTTCAGCTGCCAAGCGTGGGAAGCGAAGGTACCTGGCTACAGATTCAGCCTCACCCACACTGCCACTTCCAGCTACAGAATTGGAAGACAGATGGTTTGGCCCTGAAGAAGAGGATGAACAGCCTCCTCAACTGATGTTTCACCCCAAGAGGACCCCAGGAGTTCAGCTGGATTTGCAGGTAGTCTACAAACCAGTAGACGTATTCAAGATGTTCTTCAGCAAAGAGATGATCCGCACTCTATGCAGGAACACTAACCTGTATGCAGCACGGAGGACGGCAGAAGGCATGAGGAGGCAGTGGACGGATATTGACGCTGACGAGATGCACCGCTTTCTCAGCCTCATCATTTACCTGGGTCTTATGAAGCCCTCGGCTGCTCGAGACCTGTGGAGGAAGGACCGCCTTCATTCTTATCCATTTCCCGCAACTGTGATGCCTGGTTACCGCTATGAGGCCATCATTGCTTATCTGCACATGAGTGACCCAGCAGCAGATGCAGTGAATGATCAACTTCCTGCGATTTTAATATCTACGAGGGCAAGGCAAGGACTCCGTCTGGACAAGGCCTCAGCTTTGATGCCGTTGTCAACTTGATCAATGTACCTTACCTGGGTTCGGGGTACAAGATCTACGTTGACAACTTCTACACAAGCTCAAAGCTCTTCCAGCATCTTTACGGCATTGGTTTTGGGGCGTGCGGAACCATTCGGGAGAGGAGGATTGGGTTCCCCAGAACTGCCGTGAATGCACTGGCAAAGAATGCGCAGCGTGGGGATATCAGGTGGAAAAGAGATGGTCCATTGCTCTTCGTAAAGTGGAGAGACACCAGAGATGTTACTCTCTGCTCCACAATTCACAAGGCCTACAGCGGTAATCACGCGCAGCGCCGGATCAGGGATAAGATGACAGGTGCTTTGTCCACTGAAAATATTCCTGTGCCAGAGCCAGTGAGGGCATACAACAAGTTCATGGGGGGAGTGGACTTGTCAGATGCCCTTATCAAGTACTACTCTGTGTCACAGAAGACCAGGCGGTGGTATGTGAAGCTGTTCCTTCATTTTGTTGACATCGCTGTGATGAGCAGCTTTATTATCCACAAGGAGATGGCCTTGGCAAGGGAAGAAAAGCCGCTTACCCAGAAACGCTTCAGGGAGCTCCTGTGTCTAGAGCTGGCTGGCTGACTGGGCAACGGCAGGCATCTGCAGAGGATGAGGTGTGTGTGTGGGGGGGGGGGGGTGCAGAATGTTGGACGGACGGAATATATTGAGCTCTGTTAACCCACACTGAGTAGATATAACATTACTAACCAAACACGAAATAGTTAGTTTTCTTTTCTACCGGCTACACTACACTGACATTTGGCCAGTGTTAAAGAGCAGCTGGTTTCTCTTAAATGGTCACCCAGATGCCAGAATAAACAGTGATTGCTCGTAAGTTGTCACTCTTAATTTACATTAGTTTTGTGGTGTCATGGAAGTGACCAACACTGCAGTTTTGACCAATCACTGTTTCTCACATTTGGGTAACCACTGGAATACCAGATCTCATTTCACACTGTTGTTTAATTTAGAGCCCAAACTGTAAACCACTCTCTTTACTGTGTTCACATCAGAAGTTAATAAACCTGTAAAACAGCCAGAAGTAAATTGACTTTTAAATGGTGACAAGCAACAAAGGCAAGAGCAGAGAATAAAAACACTATTAACAAAGCAACTTTACACTACAGCTTAGTTGCTTATGGTCTAAAGACAAGGCAATGCGCCAGTCAATGGATGAAGGCAGAAGTGTACAACGCGAGACGCGTTCGCCATTTTTAAATGGCTCGAAATCATTATATTGAATGAATCGGAAAAGCCGTGCAAGCCTACGTCACATTGAACATTAGCTATGCAGTTAGCCTGCCCTCAAGAAAACATTATTAGGCTGCCTGCAGACAGACCAACTAGAGGGAGCGTTACAGTAATGTTAGCCAATAAGAGGCGATACGTTTGCATATCATTAATATTCATAAGAATCCTCTCACACTATCCCTGCACTCGTTTTCACCCAACTAAAACAGCTTGAAAACCACAGCATATTTTTGAAACCAACTCTTGAAACCAACTCTCATGACATTATTTTAGACAAGAGACCACCACAAAATGAATGAAAATACGATGGAATGAGACCTTTAATGATTTAACAACAAAGTCACGGGGTAAACAATTCTGCATCCAAACGTCTGTCTATGCACACTAGACAAGATTTTCGCACAATAGCCTAATAGGCCTTTTTGTTCTTCACTGACATGGATATACAACCACAATGCCCAAGACATCCTGAGAAAGTTTCTATAGAGGAATCACAATGTTGGATAACTTACGCTAGCTGTACCCAACATTTTTCCAGCAAACAGAAATAGCAGAGCTTCCATTGCTTGCAGGGAATAAGCTACCACATACAGTCAGAACCATTGTTTCTCAGCCAATACCATTGTGCAGAGAAATACAAAAAAGATTGCAAGACTGCATTTTCTTGGCAGAAACCGCGGGGTTGCCTTGTCACCTCATCACAATTTTTTTTGTGTGCGTACGTGTGCAAAGGTATCTGCTCTTAATTAGCTTCTATGCTAATTAACAGCAGATAGCCTAAAACCCTAGGACTAGTAGTCGGACAATTAACAGGTCAAAATAAGAAACTTAAGAACAACAACTCATCCGCTACTAGTCCTAGGGCTTTCAAGATGGAGACACCGTTCCAAACCTAAAACGTCCGACCTGATCTCTGGTCATTCGTCCGAAATTCGTCTGTGTGTTTCTTGTAGTTTTTTCCATATTGAAATGAATGAGAGAACTCATGAGAGTAATTATGTAACATAAGCAGAGACACACACACACACACACACTGTTACCTGAAGAACCCTAGCAACTGCTAACTGTGAGAATGTTTTGACAATTTGATAGTGGAGGCAGTACAGCAACTGAAGAAGGGGAGAGAGAAGGTGGCTACAGAGGAGGTGTAGTACTTGAGCAAGAGAGAGGTGGTGACAGGGTCATATGACCAAAGAGAGCGAGAGAAAACACAGAGATAGGCTTCACTTCACAGGAGGCACAGATGACCAGGTAACAGACACAAAATCAATTTAAAAATGTGCCTCGAAGCATACAATGTCAGAGCACTGAACTGATTTGTATTTGGTTCATGTGGTTTCCTCAAAAGAGGGTCATATGATGAGTGCAACAGTCAGGCAAATGATCAGATGAGAATGCAAGGACATATTTTTTTTTTTTTATTTAACAATGTCAATAATGTTGTCAATATGTGCAATACAATAATTTAATAGATTGTTATTTCAGAGAGTGACAAGTTTTCTTGTCATGTTTATCACAGTGAGTCAGGAACCATTCAAGCACAGATGACAGGGACAGACAAGGATTTGATGTTACGGACATAATCCCCTGCACAAAGCCTGCACAATCTGATCCCAAGTTTATAGTAGTACAGAAGCGAGCTAAATGTGTGTTGTCTTTTCAACAAAACTGGTTCGCAACATTTCCGTGGTTGTATTACAGTGCCACTTTACAAGGGGTGCTGTGTTTTCACTGTGCTAAACTTTATTCAAACCAGTCAAACATTTGCAAGCAAGTGTGACCCTGCCTTTGTGACTGTAGGCTTTAGATATTGGAAAAAGTCCATCTTGAGGTTCTCAGGACATGCAGAAAGTCAGTTACATACCCATGCCATGAACATAGTAAAGAAAAAGGAACAGCTTTCTTCAGCTGTTGCCAGACAACAGGAGGAAGCCAGGTATGGCTTACTGAGGATTGTAGGCTCCATCAAATACTTAGCTCTACGAGGTCACGTGGAAGGGAAGGGTAATTTGTAACGATTACGGTCTTACAGCTATTTTTGTAAACACACTGGCAGTGTAATTAGGAAGATAACCTTATTTATTATCGTAGGAGGATAGGCAGATATAGAGGGAAAAGAAAAGTAGAAAGACAAACGAATCTTGATCTCTCAGAAAGTCATTTCAGTCCCAAACTCAAACATAGTCCGTCGGCCGTCTACACGTCCATATGATAAAAAGAAAACCTCAGTCCACTTGTCTCACCAATGACGGCATAATACAGAAAAAAGTTCCAATCCGGGCAAATGATTCAATCATTGTTGAAAATCAGACAAAGCAGCATGGTCGGTTACAACCTCAAATTGTACTCCCTCCATAAAGTGAACCTACATTCACCTATACTTCATGTTTTGTGTTTTGTATGTGGCAGTGGCGACATAGTCCCCTCCCCCAGTTAAGACTTAGGCTACGTTCACACATACCTGGGTATTTTGAGAAACAAATATTTTCTTCCCTCCGTTTTCCAAGAGAGCAGTCATACCTACCCTATGCCTATGGGCCGCAGTGTAGGAAGAAGGAGAAAGCCATACAAGCCATGTAACAACACATTATGTAATAACTCCGCATTATGTAATAGCCTGACAAAATGTACTAAATTTTCACTCCAATATGTAATAATTTACGCATTATGTAATAATTTACGCATTTTGTAATACATTTCTTGAACGCAATATGTAATATATTTTTTTGCATTTTGTAATGCATTATTACAGATTGCGGAGGCTATTACAAAATGCGGGACCTGATTTTTTTTGAGCAATTATTAGATGACCACGTGCTATTTTACTGAGCCATGGCCTATTCTAGGTCAAACCCATGTTGGATTGTAAACATGTTTACTACACTACTCTTTATGAATAGTTTTTCCCTGCATATTCATCATGGGATTAGTGTGTAAGCTTCTGTGCCATAGGTGCCTTGTTTTTCACTCTCTTGAATTGTAAGTCTTCCATTTGGCCCCTGAAAAACATTTTTTGTAAATGTACCACTTTATAATCATGTGTTGAGTATTGCTGTGACATAGCTACCTTATTTTCAACTCAAGTCAAGTCAGTTTTATTTGTCAATTTCTTCACATGTACTTAACATACAAGGGAATCGAAATTACGTTTCACACTTGTCCCATGCTGACAACAATAAAGTGCAGATGCACAACAAAAAAAAATTTTAAACAATAAGGTAATGTTAAGTAAAAAAAAAAGTATATACAGTATATATAAGATAACAAGTAAGTGTTCCAGCAGTGTTGTTTTGTTGTCTAAGTGCAACACAAGATTGTAGCAGCAGTAGTATTAAATATAAATAGTGGTAAGAAAGTGGTAAAATAGTGGTAAAAAGTGGTATAAATAGTGGTAAAGAAGAATACTAGAATATATAGAAGCAGGTGTGTGCAATTTGCAATGCAGAGGTAGTTATTTTCAGTCCAGAGTGTTGTTTTAGTTCTTGGTTCAGAGTGTTTGTTTCCTTGTTGGGGAGTGTGTGTGGGTTGGGGGTGGGGGTGGGGGGGGGGTGGGTAGAGTCCAATCTGTCTTCCTATACTCCTGCCAGTCTGGTGGTTCCGCTGGCTGGGAGCCGGTAGGGGAGAGAGTTCAGCAGTCTCACAGCCTGGTGGATAAAGCTGTTGGTGAGCCTGGTGGTGTGGCAGCGGAGACTTCTGTATCTCTTTCCAGAGGGCAGGAGGCAGAATAGACAGTGTGCGGGGTGGGTTGCATCCTTGACAATTGTGATGGCTTTGCGGGTGAGGCGGGTGGTGTAGATGTTTGAATATATTATTATACTATTGTTTGAATATATTTTGGATTGTAAAGGTTTGCTTTTGGCTCCTGAATAATCACTTTTGTAAATTTTCCAATTCTTTAAGTGCCAAACTCTAACTCTGATTGGCTTAAGGTGCCACTGTGACGCACAGTAGTAGGAACCTAAGGAACTAAGACTTTGCACAGGTTTCCTGGATGAAGAACCAGCCTTCACTGCAGTGACTCTTCTTTACATTGCCAACACTTTGGAACTGATGCTGGACACCTTGTCTATGCTCTTGTCCTGCTGGTTTTGTGAATAAAGAGAGTCTTTCTCAGCAATCTACTTCGGTCTCAACTCATCTGAGTGAAAGTGCACATTTGGAAGAATTGGTGAAGATTCCACAACATGTTATTACATTTCCATTAGAAAAAAAAATCAGGTTCCGCATTTTGTAATAGCCTCCGCAATCTGTAATAATGTTTTACAAAATGTGGAAAAATATATTACATATTGCGTTTAGGAAAAGTATTACAAAATGCGTAAATTGTTACATAATGCGTAAATTATTACATATTGGAGTCAAAATGTATTACATTTTGTTAGGCTATTACGTTATGTGTGTGTTATTACATAATGTGTTGTTACAAGCCAGTCAGAAGTCTCACGTTCTGCGGGACAACCACCTCATTTTCAAAGCCCTCCCACCAGACAGCAGTCCGCGTGTAGACTGCCTAAAGCTCAGTTTTATAGTTTTTCGCAGTTTACACGCAAACGTGAATAGAGTTTTCCAAAATCTCCACTTTTGTGGAGTTTTTAAAGGATCGTTTTCAGAGGTGACATCTCCGTTTGTGTGTAAATGAAAGGCGCAAACGAAGGGAAAAGTGTGCGTTTGTTAGAGAAAACGTTGACGGGGTTTACAGGGGACATTTCAAAGTACGGCTTCATATTTACTACATGGACTGAGAAAGTGCCATCCAAGCTAGAAATTTTATAATTGAGGGGCCCTAACCTTCTTTCCACTTTGTAGGGACCAACCCACTTCGGAGCCAACTTGGCAGAATTTTTAACTGGTGAGCTCTTATCCAGACTGTTTGTCCCACATCAAACTGCACGTCTTGTCTTCTGGTGTTATAGTATTTGGCTTGTTTTCCTTGCTCTCTACTGACATTCTGCGCCACTAATCTTGCCAACGTTTTATTGCGTTCCAACAACGTTTGCCTAGCAGACAGTGGATTGGGGCCACCGAAAGGAGTTGTTCCAGGGGGCCGTTCAAGGGTCGCCCCAGATGCAGTAAAGCTGGAGGGAATCCGGCAGACTTCTGAAAGAAAGAGTTGGTAGCAAAACAGAATTCATGATTCCAGCGGCCATCATGTTTCATTCCCACATATGAGGCCATCATTCGCTTCAGAGTTTGATTCACACGCTCAGTAAGATTAGTCTGAGGGTGGTAACTAGTTGTGAATCTATTCACCACGCCCCATAACCCACAGGCTTCTTTTAATAGGTGACTAGTGAACTGACTACCCCTGTCTGATAACTGGTATTTTGGGGTTCCAAAAGACTTCTTCGATTGGGATTTTGGCAAGCTTGGGTGTTTTACTGTCACGTGTAGCAAATAGTTCCACCCATTTAGAGTAGTGATCTTCCACAACTACGAGACATTCTTTGGAATGACTCTTTGGAAAGGGTCCCATTATGTCAATTCTCGTCACCTGGCCTACTTCAGAGACGTTGGTGGACTGGAGGAGTCCAAAAGGTTTCCTGTTTGAAGGTTTATGTTTCTGGCAGACCTGGCATTCCTTGGTGTATGCCCAGATGTCTTTACGGATGTTGGGCCACCAAGCAACTTCTAACCCTCAAAAAAGTCCACCATGAGCAATCGGGACCCTACGAAACACCAACCACAGATGTTCGCAGAAGACAATTCTGTCTGGTGACAAATGTTGTTGGGATGGCAAGTCCTGTTTAACACTCCTGAATGGGCTTTTGCCACTTCCTCCAGAGTAGTAGGGAGGCTGAGATCCACTTTGTCTCTGCTTTGACAAACTGCCAAGCTGGATGTCTTTGTCGTCCGAGACAAGACATCTGGAATGGCATTCAGGGGGCC
Organism: Limnothrissa miodon; assembly: GCA_017657215.1. Classification (NCBI taxonomy): domain Eukaryota; kingdom Metazoa; phylum Chordata; class Actinopteri; order Clupeiformes; family Clupeidae; genus Limnothrissa; species Limnothrissa miodon. The sequence goes on along the minus strand of JAGFZM010002793.1, from coordinate 46,530 downwards.
CTTTCTATATAAAACAGGGAAGCTGAATGGTTGAAGTCTCAACGTCCATCGGGTCGAACGAGATGAAGTCTTAGGATTGTTGAAAATCCAAGACAAAGTAGCATGGTCGGTTACAACCTCAAATTGTACTCCCTCCATAAAGTGTCTCCACTTTTCTATGGCCCATACCACAGCCAAGCACTCTTTTTCAGAAGCTGAATAGTTTCTCTCAGCACAATTCAACAGGCGTGAGGCAAAGGCGACAACCTGTTCACCATCTGACCCCCTCCTGTGCCAAGACAGCACCTAGTCCCACATCACTTGCGTCCGTATAAACCCTAAAAGTCTTGGACGACTCAGGATGTACCAACACCTGTGGTGACTGTAGAGCACTCGCTCTAGGTCCCGGAGATGGTCAGTTTTGGATTTAGAAAAAATGATGATGTCGTTTATGTAAAGAAAACAACAGGCCCGTCTAAGATCTCCCAAAACTCGTTCCATTAGCCGTTGAAGCTACTGAATTCTTTAGGCCAAAAGGCATCGTTTTGAACTGAAAGAGGCCAAAGGGTGTAGTAAAGGCCGTTTTCTCTATGCTATCAGGACTCATCGCTACTTGCCAATATCCTGAGCGTGGTCTAATGAACTGAAGATGGTGGCACCACCGAAATGGGTCTTCTTATTTAGCCGCCTGTAGTCAACACAGAATCTCATTCCTAAAAGCCTAAAAGACTATAAGAAAGCACTTAATAACGCAAAAACAGAATACTACTCCTCACTTATAAATGATAATAAAAACAATCCCAAATTCCTCTTAAACACAAAATCGCGCTTTACTAAAAGTAGGAATGAAGTGACACACTCCATTCCAATAACATTAGACAGCAATGATTTCATGATTTTTTTTTATGATAAAATTGAATCTATTAGAGGTAAAATAAATAACACCATTCAAACCTCAAATTCAGCTGGTTCCCCTATAATGGAAACAGCAAGTCCTAGCCGACCTATAGCATACCTGGACACAGAATCAGCCCTAGTAAAGGTCTACAATGATCTCCTTATCTCATCTGATAATGGATGCATTTCATTATTAATCCTACTGGATCTAAGTGCTGCTTTCGACACTATTGATCACAGCATCCTACTACATAGACTTGAGCATATGATTGGCATCAAAGATTCTGCATTAGCCTGGCTCAGGTCATACCTTACTGGACGTTACCAGTTTGTACATGCACATAATGAAGCATCATGCCACACTGAAGTCAAGTATGGTGTGCCCCAAGGATCAGTACTGGGACCTCTGCTATTCTCCCTTTACATGCTACCTTTGGGATCTGTTATTAGAAAACATGGCATTACCTTCCACTCTTACGCAGATGACACCCAACTATACCTTTCAATGAAGCCTAATGATTGTACGCCAGTAACAAAACTTGTTGCCTGCCTCAGTGACATCAAAAACTGGATGACTAAGAATTTCCTTTGCTTAAACTCTGATAAGACTGAAGTCATGTTGATTGGCCCTAAAAACCTGACTAACACTTTACCCCATCATCAGAGCTTACTTAGTGACCTTTCACTCACACCTAACACAAAGGTCAAGAACCTTGGGGTGTATATTGATCAAGACCTCTCTTTAAATAGTCATGTAAAGCATATCTCCAAAACCTCATTCTTTCATTTACACAACATTGCTAAGGTCAGAAAATTCCTTTCTTTTGAGGATGCAGAAAAACTAATACATGCATTTGTTACATCCAGACTTGACTATTGTAATGCACTGTTCTCTGGATGTGGTACTAGCTGCATCAAAAACCTTCAACTAATACAAAATGCTGCAGCACGATCACTCACTAGGACAAAAAAATATGAAAATATCACACCTGTCCTTGCTTCCTTACATTGGCTTCCTGTTAAAAGCCGAATTGATTTTAAAATACTTCTCCTAACATATAAAGCCCTTAATGGCCTTGCTCCAGCATATATTAAAGACTTACTTGTTCCCTACCACCCTTCTAGACCCCTAAGGTCACAGAATGCTGGTCTCCTAGTAATTCCTAGAATATCAAAATCGACAATGGGAGGAAGAGCATTCTGCCATTGTGCGCCTGTCCTGTGGAACAACCTCCCTTCTAACATTCGGCAAGCGGACACTCTCAACACCTTTAAGTCTAGACTCAAAACCTTTCTATTTACTGACCCCTTTAGTTAGGGATGGTGTATGGTAAGCCACACCTCCTCAGGGTATTATTGGAAAGGACTGCCTCTGCTATAAGCTCCCGTCCAGGGCTTGGTGGACACTGACCATTTCCTTTGGTGGTGTTGGCTTGTTATACATCATACCTTAGTTATGCTGCTATAGTTTAATGCCGCCACAATCCACCCATTTGTTAACCCGTAGAGTTTTCACTATTCTTTCTCCTCCTCTCTTTTCCTCTCCACTTACTTCTCTCTCTTCACTTAGCCTGGAAATGGTTTCACATGCAATATAACTCACATTCTCTGAAATCTGATGGAGACTGTTCTAACTCATCTCCTCTCTTATTTTCCATGCCATTACCACCCTGCCGTGAGTCATCACTGCCTTCCACTGCCTGCGCCTGCACCTCCTGGGTTCTCCTGGGACCTTCTTCCAACGTGATCCGGCGGCACTCCTGAATGGTCCTCAACCCACTCCACTGTCCATGCCACTGCCTCCCTGCTGAGGGTCACCCCTGCCTTCCACTGCCTGATCCTGCATCTCTGGCTTCCTGGGCGGTCTGCCTTTAGCTTCACAGATGACCCTGACATGATCGATACAGCCTCTAGCTGGCCCCTGGCTTGACTGCGCCTAACGACATGGGACTATATCCTGGGATTCTAATGGGACTCCTATATTACTTTATTTACCAAACTTTTCTTGTAATGTGTATCTAATGGAATAATAGTGGACTACCCGCCATCTGAGAGACTGAAAACCTGCCCTAGGCAGTTGGGTTAGCCCCTTGAGCCGTCGGAACTGCCCAAGGTTTCTTCCTCTACCATAACAAGTAAAAACAAAAAACGCTGCGAGGGAGTTTTTCCTTGCCCCTGTTGCTCATTGGGCCTCTTGTGTTAAGCGCTTTGTGACATGCCTTTTGTAAAAATGCGCTATATAAATAAAATTGAATTGAATTGAATTGTTCCATTGGGTTTAGGCACCAGGACTACCGGTGAGGCCCATGGAGATAAAGAAGGTTCGATTATCCCAGCAGCTTCCATCTCCTGAAGGTGTTGCTTTATGATGGCTTTCCGCTGATTGGATACCCGGTAGGTAGGGCATTGAATAGGTGTTTCAGACGAGATCCTAATAGTGTGCTGTACTAATGATGTCTGTCCCAATTTTCCCGAGTACACCGATGGCCATCTTGACCTTAACCGCTCAACCTCAGGCAATACTCCACTTAAAGGGCTCCCAGCCATGGAGAATGGGGAAAGAACCGAAGGTAACCTTCCTGAAAGAGCAATACATAGAGACAGAGAATGTTTTTCTCTAGGTTTTTCAAGCCACTGGCCCTCCAGTTCATGCTGGTTCAGGAAAGGATGGAATACATTTCTCCCCTGTTCTCTAATGCCATACACTTTGTTTTTGAAGTCTAAGGGCGGAATTCTCCGGGTTGCTTAAGTAAAAAAAAGCGCGTAGCTGCACGCTTTTCAGCCTGCGCGCATTCTCAAATCAGTCACTTGCGCGCCAAAAGCCCAGTTGCGCGCTCTAGGCGGAGCAACCTTGAAACCAGGACGTTCCTCATGGAAAGTTTCCTTAGGCGTATTCTCCTGACTTAAGACTTTTTACTGTTACGCACCTTTGAAGGCTGTATTAAGGTCAAGCGCCACTATATGGTGAAATAGTATATTGCGTTTGATGTCGGAGAGGAGAACTGCTGGTCACGGCCGATTTTGAACATGCCAATGTTCGAGACATTGTATATTACATTTCTACACTTTCTACATTAACTACATCTACATTTAACACAACCACAAGAACAGTCTGTCTCCTGTTTTAAATACTGTTCAAACTTCAATTAAAATAAGAGAGTACGACAATATTTCTACCATGTTCTCAAAAATTAAAACCAAAATGCTATAGTCCTGCACTGCCTTGCTTGAGTGGGAACGAGAGAAGCACGCAGACAGCCACACATTTATCGGTTTGTCCTGCGAGTATGACTCACTCACAGACACCCCACTCTGCGCTTTGTTTGGACCGTGAGGCCTTTGGAGCAAATTGGCTATGCTTTCGCAGCAATGATCCACTAAATCGGGCGGTGATCATCAAGGTCACAAGCGATTCTGGGATCTGGGTTGCTCCAGGGAGTTCTACTGCATAATCTTAAATCATACAACGGATTTCGTAGTAGTTTGAGAAGTGCACAATTTCGAAATGACATCACTTTCAGTGAGATCGTTTTTTGTGTGTGACTACAATCTTATCTTTATTTTTGCTCCCTGTCCTCCATGGAACAAACAGGCTAAGGTAGAAGGAGCACATTTTAAATGTTTTTCGCTGGTTAAGAAGTGCTAAATTAATTACTTTTTATTTTTGTCATTGCGTACAGTTTATGAATTCAATGAAATTGTATTGTTCAATTGTATTCGCAAACGTTTTGCGTGGATGAAATATTATGTCAATGTGTTAATTGATTTGTGGTCTTCCTTTGACTTTGATAGCTTAGCTTACAGGCACAGACGTTTAATCTTGTCATGTGATATGCCTATTCCAATTTAAAGTCATGGTTTGCACTTTCTGTCGACTTCAACTGCTTTATCATTGGTAATCCATGTTTCCCTGATAGCCACCTTGGCACAGAGACTGCCTTCATTTTGGGTTAGTAACGCCCCTATTCCTAAACCCGCCTGGAATTCGAGTTAAAGAGGCACTCAGTAAGTTTATGCGACCATTTTTGTGGTCATAAAATCGCTTAGAAATCGTTTTTTTTCTGTTAGACTGGTCTGTTGTGTAGCAAACGGCGATTGAGCGCACCGCTGTACAGCCCTGTATAGTGAATACGGAACTTGCAACTTCTGAGGGAGTGTACACTACAGCAATACAGCTAACTGTACAGAGCTCCCCCTACAGGATTGTGGCATTCAATGCAGAGTTAAAAAACAGACTTACTGAGTGCCTCTTTAAGCGCTGTAGGAGGAGCAAGCACCTAAAGTGGAGAATACGCGCAGTACAAAGGCACTTAAAGGGATAGTTCGGTTTTTAACACATTAAGCCCCTTTCACAGGTTGTCTAAAATGCAATAAAGTGGTTGACTTCGAAATTTTGACGATTGCTTCTGTCTCGGCTATTTGGGATATGTAGAATCGCCTCTGCCTGCCTTCAAAATGGCTAGCAATGGGCATGTGTTGTTTCTATCCTTAAAACACTGGTTTTGAAAAAGTGCTACTCACCAAGTGGTTAGTGGTGCTCAATGATGTTCCAAAACATGTATTGTAGTGAAATAAAGCTTCCGTCATGTTTTATTTGGCACTTTGTTTATATGAAGGAGGAAATAGATCTCTATGGGACTTACAAAATGGCAAATAAAACATGACAGAAACTGTATTTTGCTATGATACTTGGGTTGGAACATCAGCAAACGCCACTAATCACTCCATGAGTAGCACTTTTTTAAAACCAGTGTTTTAAGGATAGAAACAACACATGCCCATTGCTAGCCATTTTAAAGGCAGGCAGAGGCGATTCTATATTTCCCAAATAGCCGAGACAGGAGCAATCATCAAGATTTTGGTGTCAACCACTTTATTTCATTTTAGACAACCTGTGAAAGGGCTCAATGTGTTAAAAATCAATAAATCTCATTTTTTCTTTAATTTCTGTTGTAGATAGAGACAAACTTAGAGTGTATGGGTTATTAACAATTTTGTCTTCTACTCAATGGAAAAAACAGTATTCATTTCCCACCTTTTGTTCAAAAGTTATGATCAGTTGATTCAGAGCTGCAACTTGCAGTACCGAATAGAATTTTCAGAAGAGTAGGGAGCTTGTGTTCCCTGGTTTGACATATGATCCCATTATGCATATATTAATGGCCTTTTAACTTAAAATAATTATTAATACAACAATTTAAGCATGACCCACACATTAATATGTCAGTTTAATAATTTTAAGAGGCAATAACAATTGTAAGAGAAGAAAAGTTGAGAAATAAATTTAAGCTACCACCACTATGTAGGCGTTTTGCTTGAATGCATATATATATATATATATATAT
>JAGFZM010002793.1:25591-40209 GCA_017657215.1 Limnothrissa miodon | reverse complement strand
ATATATATATATATATATATATATATATATATATATATATATATATATATATATTTTAAAGGATAAAATAGGCACAGACATGGGTTAAAAGTAAAAGATAATTTTCATTTTATTTATAAATGTCTCAAACAATTTCATGAAATAACCAGGAACCACTTTAGGACATAAGACAAGTGTAAATAAACATTTACACAAACAAACATTAGATTTCCAAGTTTACACAAACAAATATTAGATTTCAAGTTTAGGCCACACCAATAAAATTAGTTGGTTCTCGGATTTTTTCAGAAAAAATATGGAGCAAGCGAGCGAAATAAAAATAAAAAAATGTTCTGAAGGTAAATTAGCACATTCACAGTTAATGTTCATTAAAGACATTTACTCATGTGATAAGGAAAAACTAAATGTGGCCTAATTTATAAACTTTCACACCTCACAGCACACTTTTTGTCATGCAGGTTTTAGGCAAAGTACAAAAAAATCATAATTCTGTCATTCTATGTTATGTAAAGGTTTGACGGTTTGTCATTTATTTAAGAGTTTGTGAATCTAAGCACCAAGCAGGCTGGCTGTGGAATTGAGGTATGACATAATGTAGACCAGTGGTCCCCAACCTTTTTCTAACTGCGGACCAGTCAACGCTTGACAATTTTATCGCGGACCGGGGGGGGATTACTCCAACAATATAACGCTATTAGCCGATAACATCAAACTCTCTGGTCGCCCGTGAATGAATCTCCTGTATGTTTGCGTGCCCGACACTCACAAACTCTCCATTCCCCTCTCCTTTCCCTTCTCCCTCACCTTTGTGTTACCGACCACGGCCCTAACGCGCTGATACTGGTTGCTATGGTGGCGTTTACATGCAGTTTTGAAGGCTTCATTGCCTCATTTGAGAGCCGGTCACCGCATATTATGCAGAGCGGGCTTGGTGTGTGGGAATCACCTGTCGCGATAAATCCCTACTTCAAGTAGGACTCTTGGTACTGTCTGCTAAAACCTTTCTTTTTCTTGGAAGTCTCTCTCTTCATTGTGCCTTTTCCCTTTCACAAAGAAACTTTCCAAAGACACCTGTTTACTCATTTTGCTGGGTTAAATGAGGAGGAAATGAGGAAATTTGGCGCTCAAATGAGGAGATGTAACAGAGAGGAGAATACGGTCATTTCACAATAAAAGATGTTTCAAAATAAGACCGCTCGATTCAGATAATAAATAAAACAGAAATAAATAATTAATTCTTGTGCGGCCCGGTATTGATTGATCCACGGACCGGTACCGGTCCGCGGCCCGGGGGTTGGGGACCACTGATGTAGACTACTGTAGCCTACGTTCAAACTCATTTTGTGACAGCTCATCACAGGGCATTAGAACGTCAAATTGATTCACCAGACAGCAATTAGATAGTGACTAAAACTGAGTGATCAGCGCAACGGAGATGAATATGCAGTCACGTAAATCTAGAAGAGACGATTTTTTTGCATGAAAAACAGAAGCGTGTGTGTGTGCGTGCGCGCGAGGATATGAGTGTGTAGGCACATGCTATTCATTTATTTATTGATTGATTTTGATGGCGAAACACTTTGAATCGGGTTTTTGTCGCCTCTCAATCAATGAAATATCAAACTCACCTCCAGAGTTGCACAAGCACACTGCTCTCGGCACCGTGAGTACAACTGCGCAAAGTTCTCATCCTCTTTAATTTCAAAGCACTTGTCAAATGTTTTTCTCTTCTAATCAAATATTCTAATAATTGCAAACACTGGCCTAGCAGAATTCCGTTCCACCGGCATATTTCCTCATATCACGTCTCTTGCGCTCTGAAGTGAAAGGCGCGATTTGGTTTCCGACATCACGTGAACGCAGCATGCTGTATAGCTATCAGCCACGGTGTTTTTATGTTCGTGTGAGTTTGAATTAAATTTTATTTTTATTTCATTTTGCATTTTTTTCAAGCGGCGAATCCGAGAACCAACTAATTTTATTGGTGTGGCCTTAACTTGAATAACTTTTAAGGCAATTGAAATGAAGTCATACACCATAATTGAATACATTACACAACACTATATTATAGCAAAATAGATTATATGAAATGTTTATGTTTGTATGAACCAGAGAACAATAGATCACAAAGAGCCATAATGGCACAACTACAGATTTTTAAGGAATGTGTTAATTTAGCTACAGGCAGGATTTTTTTTTACAATACGTCTCAGATTACAAAACTATACACAAATGGCTGGCAGCAGTCACAGAAAGTGCCAAACGCTGTACCCCGGACCACACAGGATGCAGGATAGAGCCTAAAAAGAGACAGAGCAGGTTGAGGGTGATTGGCAGTAACCACAAAAGACCTAATCTATAAACCGGTCACCCTCGGCCGAATGATCCAAGAAACAATTCCTCTCACCGACAACACAGAACCTTTTACCATTACACTCTGGGGCCCTGCAACCTATTTTTGTTTTCCTCTCTAGTTTAAATTTTTTGTAACATAGCCAGCAGCTTTTCCGCGACTCCTTATTCACTGCAGCATGAGTCACATGATATCACAAAGCCAATGGTGCATGAACTGTTGTTGCTGCTGAAGACTGTGATTGTAGAACTGCATCTACAGGAATCCCTGCCAACTGACAAGCTAGATCTTCTCTAAAACTGACTTGGCTAGACCTCTCCAGAATACGCCCTGGTGCTGCATTTTGGCGTTGCCAATCCTGAAATAATAGGCAACTATTGACAACAGCGATGTCAACAAAGTGAAAGAAGAGTGGTCTTCCACCACTTCTGGGTTTTTCGGAGAATGCTGTATGAATTGATCATTTGATCTAAATCTACGCCTAAAGGACGGCGAGATGCAAAGGTTACTGGAGTTGGGGTCGCTGTGTCTAAATCTGTATAAGACAGACAGGACACAGTGACAGGCAAGTGGCTACGCTTGCTGCCTTGTTTACCTGTCAGGAAATGGCTAACCAAACCCAAAAAATAAATTTAATATGAGTATAATATGTAGAGATGTAAATATAAATGCAAATAAAACTATTAGAGCTATAACTCCTGTCATTACTGTAATAAGCAATACTCTTATGACAACTAGAATTGTGCACGTACACACACACAAAACCTTACCCAGGTGAAGATGAGGGGCGATCCATCTCCTCTTCCATATCCTCCTCCTCCTCCTCTTCACCCAACAGTTGCCCGTCCAAGTACTCCTCCTCCTCGATGTCCATCCCCTCATGGTCTTCGAGTTCATGCTCCTCGATGACCCTGAGCTCCTCAGCTGTCAGCTGCCTCCTAACCCTTAGAGACTTGACAAGCCTCACGTACTCTGTCCTCTCTTCCTCCATCTACAACATTTTTTAAAAAGAAAGAAAGACAAAAAAATACATTGAATATTGCTTTTGCTTCATTACACATCACATGCATATAAACAACAACCATGACCCTTTTCTCTAAGCACATGATCACTGGATAGCCTATCTAATACATTGCTTGGATGAAGTTTTCACCTTTTTTTTACCATTAACCATACCAACCATGTAACATTACCACTCCAACATACAAGCCATATGTATGAACATAAGGACATCTCACAGAAAAACAAATCACTCATACACAGAAAAAATGCGACAGAAATTATGTTTTGAGTGTCAACACAACCCTCACGTCAATGTTTAGGCATCTTCAGTACATGCATCCAACATTTGACATTCAGCTACCAAGCTAAATATTACAGTGCTATGCACAAATAAAAACTGTGCTTTACATTTCGACAGAGTAACCTATTTTGTTGGTTTTACAATACAGGTTACGTGGGCTAAACATTACATTATGCAACATGAAGCATGATAAACGCAGAGCCGTCCTGACTCCTGAACAACAACCAAAAATATTTTGGAAGCTGCATTCACGTAACCTAAAGTTAACACGCTAGCTATTTATATGTAACATTACCACGGACACTTCACACAGAATCGTCGAAATCTCTAAATTATCAACAAGTAGACAAAATAATTGTCTTCATCTGACATACAACAAACTTCATAATATCACTGAGAAAAAGCGTCATGAAGCATGAGCTATAAGCTGACCAAGACGTATCATGAGCAGCAAACAAAATTATTTCTGAGGCTGCATTCACTCTGTTAGCTATATTTCTGCAATGTTACCTGACGTGTATTTCATCACAAATACTAGAAATATCTCATATGTCAGTAGTAGCCCTAATAACTGTCTAAATTCAATACAGTAAAGCGAAAAAATATAACTGAATAAGGCGACATGAGGAGAGAGAAGCTGGGCTAATCGAGAGGCGTCATGAACCACCGATATATCTCCGCTGCATTCGCATCAAAACGCTAATGAAATGCTAGCCAATTTGGTCTGATATTACCTGACAGGCATTTCATTCAAAATCGACTAAATCTCTTAAATGTCAGTAGTAGTACTACTAATTGTCTATTTTATTTACTGTCAACTCTAAAACATAGTGATAAAAAGTCTGTTTACATCAGGTAATAACGCTGTCATCATCTGGAGTGTACACATGTGCAGCCTGCTACAGGCTTAGCTCACAGAGAAATTTCTACCCAATAAAAATAACAAAAATAAAAGTATTTTCAATCAATATCCTGGATTATTGATAACAACAACTAATAAAAAGGTCATTTTACCTCAGTTGATCTGGCAGTGTCTCCCTCAGACGACGTTCAGATGAAGGATGTGTAGTCTCTCTGTCAGTACCTCTCTTCCCGAAGCCGCAGGCAGTGACATATCAAATCTGAATTTTAGCTTGAAGTAGTGAAAATAATTCCCGCCTCAAACCCCTTAACCAATGATATCACTGGAAAGCTTATGATGTGACGTTTATGAGGACGTTTTTTTTTATTATGATATGACGTTGTTTGGCTGAGATATAAGACTGAATGTCATCGGTACTCAAGTACCGAAATTAGAACGGGCCGACTGCAAAGGGTTAATTTGCCGTTCTCAGCACTGTGTGGGCAGACATACGGTGGTTAAGCAAATATGCCTGGCAGATATTCTGGTACAGAGGCTCTTATTAGGGAGAAACAGCCCCTACCTTTATATGTGCATTGTGGAGCACACTGTGTGAATTTAGTAACTCACAAAGCAGGCAAGGTACTGGATCTTGTACTTGTCCGCAACTGCTCTACGGAATCCCTGACTATAACACCTCTGCACCTCTCGGACCACTAGTTAATTCAGTTCAGCTTACGCCTCCCTCTAGTATCTTGGACCGTCCCTCCTCTGGTATCGTTCCGCCGCAATCTCCGCAATCTCTCTCTCCCTCTCACTTTACTTCTCTTGCTGCCTCTGCTCTTCCACCAGCATGTACATTCTCCTCACTTGAGGTCAAGGATGCCACTGAGTCTCTGTGCTCTACCCTGAGGATGTGTCTTGATAGGCTATGTCCCCTATCCACCAAACCGGCTCGGCCCTCCCAACCGCATCCTTGGCTTGATGATTCCATCCGTCTGTCGTACAAACCTCAGAGCTGCTGAAACGCAATGGCGCAAATCAAGAAATCCTTCTGACTTAAACAGGTTCCAGGCACTGCTCTCTTCCTTCTCATCTGATGTCACTGCTGCAAAGAAGGCTTTCTATAATGACAAAATTCGAAACGCCACGGAAACCAGGAGACTATTCTCAACCTTCAAAACTTTACTCAACCCCCCACCACCACCTCCTGCTACCAATCTGAAAGCTGATTCTTTTGCTTCTTTCTTCAACGACAAAGTAGCTGCCATCAGTAGGCAGTTCTCTGAACCAACCGCAAAGGCTACAACTGGACCATATACTAGCGGAAGCACTTCCGATTGCAATAGTCCTGCCGCGACATTTGCTTCATTCAAACCCCTCACCGAAATGGATGTGTCCAAACTTCTCACTTGCAGCCGTCCTACAACGTACCCTCTGGACCTGATTCCAACCAACCTCTTGCAATCCATAGCTCCAACTATCACACCAGCTATCACACATGTGATCAACGCTTCACTATCAACAGGAATCTTCCCTTCTGCATTCAAGCATGCTCAGGTAACACCTCTACTCAAAAAAACCCTCTCTTGCTCCCGACCAAGTGGGAAACTACAGGCCGGTCTCTCTCCTTCCGTTCCTTGCTAAAACTATTGAAAGGGCGGTATTCAAACAGGTTACTGAATTCTTGAGCCAACAAAAACTACTCGACCACAACCAATCTGGCTTTAAGAGCGGCCACTCCACTGAAACAGCTCTACTATCTGTGGTTGAAGCCTTAAAAGCCAGGGCGGAATCAAGGTCATCTGTACTCATCCTGCTTGACCTGTCAGCTGCGTTTGATACGGTAAACCACAGTATTCTATTGTCTATACTGTCAAACATGGGCATCAAGGGTGATGCATACTGCTGGTTCGAATCATACCTCACTGGGCGACTGTTCAAAGTATCCTGGCTAGGACACACCTCTGCGCCTTACCACCTTGCTACTGGAGTACCCCAAGGATCTGTGTTGGGCCCCCTTCTTTTCTCCATCTATACCACTTCTTTGGGCCAAATCATCCGCCAGCACGGCTTCTCTTACCACGGCTATGCCGATGATACCCAGCTCTATCTGTCATTCTCACCCGATGACCCAACCATCCAAACGCGAATCTCGGATTGCCTCTCTGACATCTCTGCATGGATGCAAGACCATTATCTCCAGCTGAACCTCTCAAAAACCGAGCTGTTGGTCCTCACAGCTAAACCAGCTATTCACCAAAACATTTGCATCAACTCTGGCTCCTTGTCTCTTGCTCCCTCACGGGTAGCCAGGAACCTAGGTGTTATGATTGACGACCAGCTAACCTTCAGTGACCATGTTGCTTCTGTTGCCCGGGCCTGCCGCTTCGCACTATTCAATATCAAAAAGATCAGACCATACCTAACTCAACAAGCCTCCCAATTGCTGGTTCAAACTATGGTCCTCTCACGCCTTGACTACTGCAATGCCCTTCAGGCAGGACTTCCTGCCTGTGCCGTCAAGCCACTTCAGATGATCCAAAATGCTGCGGCGCGTCTCATCTTCAATCAGCCAAAGAGGACGCATGTCACCCCTCTGCTAATCGAGCTCCACTGGTTGCCTCTGGCGGCTCGCATCAAATTCAAATCACTGATGCTGACATACAAAGTGCTTAGAGGATCTGCCACTTTTTATCTAAGCGCTCTCATAAAAGCTCAGGCTACCCCCCGACAACTCCGGTCCTCCAATGACTGTCGACTGGCAGTCCCGGCACCTCGCCCAAGGCAATCCAGACTCTTCTCATGTGTCGTCCCACGCTGGTGGAATGACCTACCAAAAACAATCAGAACAGGGCCATCTCTGGAGGCCTTCAAAAAGCTCTTAAAGACCCAGCTATTCAGAGAACATCTTCTATCCTAGCACTAAAATGAACTGAAGCACTATCCCCTAGCACTATGCTCATTAAGGTTTCTGCTATGTAGCTTGATTGTTATCCTCGTTTTGTAAGTCGCTTTGGATAAAAGCGTCTGCTAAATGCATAAATGTAAATGTAAATGTAGTAGCACAGAAGGCATGCAGCGCTTCTAGAGTTGTGCGTGATGCCCTTGAGTGGGTTCATCATTAGGAGTTATGTCTGGACAGTCTGGCAAATACAAACAGATGTTTCATCAGATAGCTATATATAAAACTTTACTCAATCCCCCACCACCACCTCCTGCTACCAATCTGACAGCTGATTCTTTTGCTTCTTTCTTCAACGACAAAGTAGCTGCCATCAGTAGGCAGTTCTCTGAACCAACTGCAAAGGCTACAACTGGACCGTATACTAACGGCAGCACCTCCGATTACAATAGTCCTGCCGCGACATTTGCTTCATTTGCTTCATTCAAACCCCTCACCGAAATGGATGTGTCTAAACTTCTCACTTGCAGCCGTCCTACAACGTGCCCTCTGGACCCGATTCCAACCAACCTCTTGCAATCCATAGCTCCAACTATCACACCAGCTATCACACATGTGATCAACGCTTCACTATCAACAGGAATCTTCCCTTCTGCATTCAAGCATGCTCAGGTAACACCTCTACTCAAGAAACCCTCTCTTGCTCCCGACCAGGTGGGAAACTACAGGCCGGTCTCTCTCCTTCCGTTCCTTGCAAAAACTATTGAAAGGGCGGTATTCAAACAGGTTACTGAATTCTTGAGCCAACAGAATCTACTTGACCACAACCAATCTGGCTTTAAGACCGGCCACTCCACTGAAACAGCTCTACTATCTGTGGTTGAAGCCTTAAAAGAAGCCAGAGCGGAATCAAGGTCATCTGTACTCATCCTGCTTGACCTGTCAGCTGCGTTTGATACGGTAAACCACAGTATTCTATTGTCTATACTGTCAAACATGGGCATCAAGGGTGATGCATACTGCTGGTTCGAATCCTACCTCACTGGGCGACTGTTCAAAGTGTCCTGGCTAGGACACACCTCTGCGCCTTACCACCTTGCTACTGGAGTACCCCAAGGATCTGTGTTGGGTCCCCTTCTTTTCTCCATCTATACCACTTCCTTGGGCCAAATCATCCGCCAGCACGGCTTCTCCTACCACTGCTATGCCGATGACACTCAGCTCTATCTGTCATTCTCACCCGATGACCCAACCATCCAAACGCGAATCTCGGATTGCCTCTCTGACATCTCTGCATGGATGCAAGACCATCATCTCCAGCTGAACCTCTCAAAAACCGAGCTGCTGGTCCTCCCAGCTAAACCAACTTTTCATCACAACATTTGCATCAACTCTGGCTCCTTGTCTCTTGCTCCCTCACGGGTAGCCAGGAACCTAGGTGTTATGATTGACGACCAGCTAACCTTCAATGACCATGTTGCTTCTGTTGCCCGGGCCTGCCGCTTCGCACTATTCAATATCAAAAAGATCAGACCATACCTAACTCAACAAGCCTCCCAATTGCTGGTTCAAACTATGGTCCTCTCACGCCTTGACTACTGCAATGCCCTTCTGGCAGGACTTCCTGCCTGTGCCGTCAAGCCACTTCAGATGATCCAAAATGCTGCGGCGCGTCTCATCTTCAATCAGCCGAAGAGGACGCATGTCACCCCTCTGCTAATCGAGCTCCACTGGTTGCCTCTGGCGGCTCGCATCAAATTCAAATCACTGATGCTGACTTACAAAGCGCTTAGAGGATCTGCCCCTTTTTATCTAAGCGCTCTCATAAAAGCTCAGGCTACCCCCCGACAACTCCGGTCCTCCAATGACTGTCGACTGGCAGTCCCAGCACCTCGCCCAAGGCAATCCAGACTCTTCTCATGTGTCGTCCCACGCTGGTGGAATGACCTACCAAAAACAATCAGAACAGGGCCATCTCTGGAGGCCTTCAAAAAGCTCTTAAAGACCCAGCTATTCAGAGAACATCTTCTATCCTAGCACTAAAATGAACTGAAGCACTATCCCCTAGCACTATGCTCCTTAAGGTTTCTGCTATGTAGCTTGATTGTTATCCTCGTTTTGTAAGTCGCTTTGGATAAAAGCGTCTGCTAAATGCATAAATGTAAATGTATATCTGACCATGGAACCCCAAGTGCCCTGAAACCACTGTGTGAAACAAGGTGAACTGTTAAAGGGATATTCCACCCAAATTTGAAATTGGGTCATTCCCAGCTGTTCCCCGAGTTAGATAAGTTTGAAAAAGCATTTTTTTTGTTGGCCCAGCCCTGATCTGGCACGCCTCCGTTAGTTTTAGGTTAGCATAGTCGCTGTAATCTTATGCCCCCCAGCTAACACGTTGTTGCAAATGTAACTCAAAGCAGAGGAGATACACCAGCACAATGTTTCACAGAATTCCAAAGCCAGTGGAACAAAGAAATCTTTGGCTTGCTGCCCTCGGTATTCCTTCGACAACACCGGAGGAGAAAATCAACCAATACCGTGTTTGCAAGGAGCATTTCAGACCACAGGACTACGAAGGAAAAATGCAATACCAGAAAGATGATGTTGAGTCTGAAAAATACGGCCGTCCCATAAATTTTTACTACAGAGGCAGAACAGAGTAACGCAACATCATCTATGCCTGTAAGTAGCCTAAACCTTCCTTACTTTGCTATCGTTATTGCTTTGCTATACTTTGCCATCGTTAAAACTGCAACATGACCTTAGCCTGGCTCAAATTGTCAAATTGTCGCTTACAGTTTTATTGTTCATCATCATTTCACCCTATTGACTATAAACAACGGGTTTACCGCTACCTGTGGCATGAAATAATTGTGGGGCTTGGAAACACTTAAAGCAAAGATACTTTACCCGTCTCTGTATTTTGTCCCACTTTGCACAGCACAGACACTCAATTTCATTCGGCATTGGTTGGCACACTCCACAGTCACACCACCAGTTGGTATTAGTTCTCGTTCTCTCAGCTGATTCGCCTTGAGTGGTCGCAACATTATCTCTATGCAGATCCAAAGCTCGCAGTTCCTCTTCTGTAAACTCAGGTTAAAAAAATATAGGGTCTTGGATCTCTGTAGTCAAAGTCATCATCTTCGTCTGTGAAGTAATCTTCCATATGCATCGCCATTACAGTTAGTAGTCACACTGGTGTGTTGACGGAAATTGGGGGTTTTCAGCTGCGTGGTGTCTTTGCGCCTGACAGTGGTGCTTTGCCAGAATATTGCCCCAAACAAAAATCTGACTTGTAAATCCCTTTTTGTTAATTTGCATTGTTATTTCCACTTGATGTCAATGTACATTTCACGAAAAGTAATTAGCAAAAATCTTGCGTCATGAGTTACTTTTGCAACAACGTGCTAGCTGGGGGACATAAGATTACAGTGACTATGCTAAGCTAAAGCTAACGGAGGCGTGCCAGATCAGGGAAATGACTGGGCCTGCAAAAAATCTATTCGAGGGAACAGCGGGGAATGAGCCAATTTCAAATTTGGGTGCAATATTGCTTTAAGACACGGTGCCATCCATTTCATTCCAACACAATATGACTCGATCCTCACTGCCTTAGAAGAAATGGCAGGGACTGACTCTGCCACTGCATCCAATGCAAATGGTCTGTTTCTGCAAGGCAGTATTGTCCTTGGTCTTGTGATGGCACAAGCAGTTATTAGAAAACTAGAGTGTCTACACACTTCCCTTCAGAGGAGGACGGAGACCGTTTCTGGTATGCAGCCTGCTATTTGTAAGGGTCAGTCTACTCTCAATGGCAAGAGAAGCGTTTTTGAGAAGTGATCTACGCTTGTTAATTCTTTAGACTTAGAACCTATAGTTAGACAATCAACCAAGCGCTATAGTGGAGAAACAAGTGGTTTTAGTCCTAAAACTCCTATGGAACACTACAAAATTGAGTTTTATAAGGTATTTGACACCATTGATGCACAGCTTACAGAACGTTTCCAGCAGGGTGGTAATCTTACCCTGCAAAAGCTGGAGAACAGGTGGTTCATGACTATCCAGAAATTAATGCTCAGCTGCCAGAAATCCAGCTACCTATTTTCAAACATAATTACATGTATAATTCCTCTGGAGAGGCGACAAACATTCTCAAAAGTTTGCCATTAGAGGTGTGAGGCTTATTCAGGGGGCGCTGTTGTGCATGTATCATGTAGGCAATCTTTTGGCAAGCTCTTAGAGGCACATTTCTAATTTTGATTTAAAGGCCCACTATGCAACATTTTCATTTAATTAATCCGTTTCATACTGTTTAGGATGCTACAATTAGTCATTACACGGCGAACGAACGGTGTAGGATGCGCCACCGTGGCCAATGGCGGTAGATACAGCACTTGCAATGTTCAGCAGCGCGGACCTCCTCCAATAGAATGCAGTTTGGTCCCAAACCTTCATTAATTGTTAAATTTGTGGATATAAAGTATTTATGAATATACTGGCCCACTTAACTGGGTAATAATGAGGCCACTGACTAAACCATCGTCGAACAGAACTGCTCGCGCTGGTAATGCTAGCTCCCCAGTTGAAGAGTTTCAAGACTGCTCCGAGAGTGAAAAGCTAACTGCTGGTACATTAACTAAAGCCTTGAACTAACTTAAATTTGACATCTGCCTGAAAATAGAACTGGCTGTTGGAGGAGTGCAGGCTGATATCGCTGCTGTCAGAGAAGAATTGTCTTCTTCAGTAACTAGCCTACAGAAAACTGTGGATGACCAAGAAGGGCGTCTGAAGGAGCTAGAGGCTTCAGCATCGGCAACGTGTGACTGTGTCGGCCATTGAAGTCACAGTGTCTGAACTCCAAAACCAAGTTAAAATTCTGCAAGCAAAATGTGAGGATCTTGAGAATAGATCCCAGAGAAATAACATCAGATTAGTGTGTGTCCTTCCAATCTGTTACAAGAGGTGCTTAAACTGGATGAGAAACCTTTGCTCGACCGAGCTCATAGATCTTTGCAAGCTAAGGCAAAGCCTAACCAACTTCTGAGACCTTTCATCATTAGAGTACACTACTTCCATGTCCACGAACTCATCCTCCGTCAGGCACATCAATTACAATCTCTCTCCTTCAAAGGATGAGCCACACACATCTTTTCGGATCTGACCGCCATTGAGGTGAAGAGGAGAGCAGCCTTCGGGAACGTGAGAAAGTGGCTACGCGAGATAGAAGGTGCTATGCAAGATTGTTTTATTTTAGTTTTAAAATTATAACAATTTAACATCTACACTAACCCCGCCTATAGTACAACCCCTAACCCTTACTGTGGGAATCCATACTTGTGACTCGACTTTTCTTGATCCTCTGTGTCTAACTTCATCAGTGTTCTTAAACAAGGCATTTAACCCTAAGTTGAATCGTTCCTTTGAATAGACTGTTTCTAAATTGGTTGACAGCAAAATTGTCTTGTCAAATTGTCAACTTGAGCTGGACTACTTGTGACCTAGGTTACTTGTGACTTGCCCTTGAATAAGGCCATCAACCATAGGTTGACAACAACTGACAATAAACAGACACCTTAACTGTGTCTGTTTGAATCTCGCTTAACCTGGTACTATTGGGGTGTCCTTAATTGGTGTGAGAGTGTTTGTGAAACTGACAATAAACAGACAACTTAACTCTTGTGTTGAATTCAGTTCTGCTAATGTGACTTTCTATGTTCAGGGGTCAGCAAAATCAGCCTCTCCAGCTAATTGCCTTAATTTACGATAGGTGCCTCGTTAAAATGTGTGGTTCACCTGGGGTAATGTGTTAATGGAAAAGCCCCGCCTCCTCTAAGTTGCTTCACCCTGAGTCAAATGTCTGTTACCAAAGTAGATAAATGGTGGGGAGGCTTCATGCTCACTATGGTTGTGGAAAATTAGTGAGAGGAAATTTTTTTTTCTTTCAGACTGGTGAACTGGGTTGGTTTGTAATCAGAAGATTAGAGGCTAAATCCTCACTCTTCTTTACCTGCTCAAAGTCTTCTCAAGTTAGACATTGAATTTTTTTATTTCTTCTGGCTGACTTGCTGTTATAGTCAGTAGCCTTTTCTTTGACTGTTCTTTGGAGGCTGTGTGTCCACTCTGAATTAACATAGTTACTATAATACCTCTACTGTCATATTTCTACATCAAGCTACCCACCAGTAACATAATCATACTGTCTCCTCTTCTCTTCAATTTTACTTGCATGTCACCATGCAAACGTAATTCCTCGGAATTACTCTTTCTAGTTCTTATTCTTATTCCGCCGGATTTTTAGACCACTACTCCTCCTAGGTCTTTCGAGTTAGAGACACCGTTCCAACTCTGACACGTCCGGCCTGATCTCGATCGAAGTGCTTACATTCATCTTTTTGATATCTCCTGTCGCCCCCCCGTTATCCCTCTTTTTCTTGTCGTTTTTTTCCCATAGAAATGCATGGGGTGAGGGGGCTCCTCAGTCAAATCAATGGGAAAAATGCTTGTGTGTGTGTATGAGTGTCTGTGTGTGAGTGTGTCAGTGTTTGTGTTTGTGTGTGTGTGTGTTGGAGTTGTTGGGGGGGTGGGGGGGTGTTGGGGGGGGCTGTTGGGGGGGGTTCTCCATTAGAAAGAATTGGAAAAATGCTTTTTGTGTGTGTGATGGCAAGCCACCTTGCAGTTTCTGCCGAGAAAATGCAGTCTAGTTCTTATTGTTATTCTTATTCTTATTCCGCCGGATTTTTAGACCGCTACTCCTCCTAGGGCTTTCGAGTTAGAGACACCGTTCCAACTCTGACACGTCCGGCCTGATCTCGATCGGTGTGCTTACATTCATCTTTTTGATATCTCTTGTCGCCCCCCCGTTATCCCTCATTTTCTTGTCGTTTTTTTCCCATAGAAATGCATGGGGTGGGGGGGCTCCTCATTGAATTACATGGGAAAAATGCTTGTGTGTGTGTATGAGTGTCTGTTTGTGAGTGTGAGTGTGTTTGTGTGTGTGTGTGTTGGAGTTGTTGGGGGGGGTGGGTGGGTGTTGGGGGGGGTTGAGGGGGTGTTAAAATGGGGTTTTGGAGGGGGTAGAGAGGGGGGGTTGTGTTTGAGTGAAGGGGGTATTGGTGGGGGGATGTGGGGGGGTTGTTGAGGGGGGGTTGGTGGTTGGGGGGGGTCGGGGGGGGGTTGAGGGGGTGTTAAAATGGGGTTTTGGAGGGGTTAGAGA
>JAGFZM010002793.1:674-22175 GCA_017657215.1 Limnothrissa miodon | reverse complement strand
GCAGAAAAACTAATACATGCATTTGTTACCTCCAGACTTGACTATTGTAATGCACTGTTCTCTGGATGTGGTACTAGCTGCATCAAAAACCTTCAACTAATACAAAATGCTGTAGCACGAGCACTCACTAGGACAAAAAAATATGAACATATCACACCTGTCCTTGCTTCCTTACAATGGCTTCCTGTTAAAAGCCGAATTGATTTTTAAAATACTTCTCCTAACATATAAAGCACTTAATGGCCTTACTCCAGCATATATTAAAGACTTACTTGTTCCCTACCACCCGTCTAGACCCCTAAGGTCACAGAATGCTGGTCTCCTAGTAATTCCTAGAATATCAAAATCGACAATGGGAGGAAGAGCATTCTGCCATCGTGCACCTGTCCTGTGGAACAAACTCCCTTCTATCATTCGTCAAGCGGACACTCTCAACACCTTTAAGTCTAGACTCAGAACTTTTCTATTTACTGACCCCTTTAGTTAGGGATGGTGTATGGTAAGCCACACCTCCTCAGGGTATTATTGGAAAGGACTGCCTCTGCTGTAAGCTCCCGTCCAGGGCTTGGTGGCCACTGACCATTTCCTTTGATGGTGTCGGCTTGTTATACATCATACCTTAGTTATGCTGCTATAGCTTAATGCCGCCACAATCCACCCATCTGTTAACCCGTACAATTTTCACTATTCTTTCTCCTACTCTCTCTTCCCTCTCCACTTACTTCTCTCTCTTCACTTAGCCAACATCTGTATATGGTTTCACATGCAATATAACTCACATTCTCTGAAATCTGATGGAGACTGTTCTAACTCATCTCCTCCCTGATTTTCCATGCCATTACCACCCTGCCGTGAGTCATCACTGCCTTCCACTGCCTGAGCCTGCACCTCCTGGGACCTTCTTCCAACGTGATCCGGCGGCACTCCTGAATGGTCCTCAACCCACTCCACCGTCCATGCCACTGCCTCCCTGCTGAGGGTCACCCCTGCCTTCCACTGCCTGATCCTGCATCTCTGGCTTCCTGGGCGGTCTGCCTTTAGCTTCACAGATGACCCTGACATGATCGATACAGCCTCTAGCTGGCCCCTGTCTTGACTGCGCCTAACGACATGGGACTATATCCTGGGATTCTAATGGGACTCCTATATTACTTTATTTACCATTGTAATGTGTGTCTAATGGAATAATAGTGGACTACCCGCCATCTGAGAGACTGAAAACCTGCCCTAGGCAGTTGGGTTAGCCCCTTGAGCCGTCGGAACTGCCCAAGGTTTCTTCCTCTACCATAACAAGTAAAAACAAAAAACGCTGCTAGGGAGTTTTTCTTTGCCCCTGTTGCTCATTGGGCCTCTTGTGTTAAGTGCTTTGTGACATGCCTTTTGTAAAAATGCGCTATATAAATAAAATTGAATTGAATTGAATAGGTTTGCCCACTGTGTTTTTTAGCCGTTTGTGGAGCCTGGTCTGTCTACAGAGACCGTGTTTTTTTACAGTGTGTTCAGGGGACAGGCAGGTAGCAGATTGTGAGGAGATGTTTGCTGTATGTAACAACAAATGTTTTAGTCCTAAAAACGCATCACATCGCTTAGAGCACCTTTAAAATGTCTCTGATAATACTGTGTCATTGACCATTTTAATATAATGCATCAACACTGTGTCAGTTACATAATGCTTCATGAACACGAATTTGCTTTATGAAATGAAGCATTTTCTGCATATATAGGCTATTACCTGTGCCTTCAAGATTTCTCCAGCATGTCAGGGCCACCCCCTGTATAGATATTGTGCGCACTTACAGTCGCCAAAAAAACATTTTATTTAAACAGTAGTTCTTACACGATTGTTAGCCTCCATAATGACCATGTCAGGACAACTATTTTAAAGTATTTGCATCTCTTAAATTTAACTGTAAAGTGTTGCAATTCTTGGTTGTAGTTACACGTCTGGGTATCACCTGTGTTGTAAACATGAAATGATAATGACTAAAAAAAATAAGAGATTTGAAGCATATCAGAATTAATACATAGAGAAATCCAATTGTAATAGGGTTTAATATAATTCTCTACAATATAACACTGCATATTGCAGAAATCCTTTTGAGAGACATTTTATAACTATAGGTAGCATCTAATGAAACTAGCGCGGTGACCTCGGACCGCAAAATTTATTTTTATGTTCTTCGCTGCTCCAAGTCTATGGGCACCGTAAATACAATGGTAGCAGTGGACCGACGGGAGTTCAGGGGTGCGTTTCTGAGAAGCATAGTTGCTAACCAAGTAAGCAACCTTTGCCAACCAACTCAGTTGCTAACTGGTTAGCAACGATGCTTTTGGGAAACGCACCCCAGGATAGTTTGACGCCGGTCTGGTAAATACCACTTTAAATTTGGAAAATATCATCTTTCCATACCACGTGAAGGCAGCAATGTTGAAGGCTACTGTCAGGTTTCTGTTATGTAAATATTCTGTTTTGATTATTAGAATGAGGATGTCCTTATTTTTGACAGGTACAATATCTAAGATGTATAGCAGTACCCTGCAGTAGTAAGCATGCATCTGCAGTGAGCAACTATTTCTTCCTACATAATAACGTTATCGTGCCTACCCGTTCTTCCGTCGTCTGTGTACTTCCTGGAAGTAAATAAAACGACACGTCACAGCGACTGCTATTTAAATCAACGTACAATCAGATAAACGGGATCTGGTATAATATATCAAGGGTATTTAAAATAATCAATCGAGCAGATAATTATAAGCAAGCTTCCGGTTGTGGTCCTTCTCCTTCTTCTTCTTCTTCTTCTTCTTTGAGTTTTATTGGCGGTTGGCATCCAACATGGTGCATTACCGCCACCAGCTGTTATGGGTGTGGAGCATCAATGGGGAGTTCAACTCTTTCTTTACTAACCTATGTAATATATGTGTGTGGGGGGTGAGGAAGAAAGAAAAATAAAAGGGAAAAAAAAAACCTACATAAATAAGTTACGTTAGATTCTCTCAAATAATCTAGTCGACTTTAAGAAAGACATTATATGTTTCCATGCTGGTGGTTTAACTGTAGAAAAAGAAAGTAAATCCTCTATTGTTAGTGTTGTGTATCCTAATGCTTTGACCCTTTCTAGCAGGATTTCCCTTTCATTATTGTAAGCTTGACATTGTAGTAATATATGTTCAACTGTTTCTATTTGATTACATGATGTACACTGACCTGTATTATGTTTTCCTATTATATTGAGACCATGATTAAGGCTGGTGTGTCCTATTCTTAACCTTGTAATTATTGTTTCCCCCCTTCTGCTCCAGTTACCCTGTCTTTTTGAAGGGACTAGCTGCTGAATCTTATGAAGAAACCTCCCCTTTGTGTTTGTGTGCCATTGTTTTTGCCATAATTTGTTGACTTTGGTTTTAATTATGGTTTTAACTTCATTTTTACTTAATGGCACACCTAAATTACCCAAACTCAATTTAAGGCCAGAGACAAACTCAATTTAAGGCCAATTTTTGGCCAGAGAGTCCACTACTTCATTGCCATGTACTTCTGCATGTGCTGGAACCCAAATAAAATATACAGCTATATCCCTATGACTAAAATGGTATAAACTCTGAAATATTTCATATATTAAGTCAAGCCTGCAAGAAGACTGGAAATTTAAAATACTGATCAAAGCTGACATGGAATCTGAACAGATAACAAACCTATTTGGCTTAGAGTCTTCTATCCAGGTCAGAGCAAATAAAATAGCTAACAGTTCCACAGAATAAACTGCCAAATTATCTGATGTTCTCCATTTTAATGAAGTTTCAAACTCTGGGATGTATGCTGCTGCTCCTGTCTTTCCTGTATCTGGGTCCTTTGAACCATCAGTATTTGAACCATACCATTATACTTAATGCTTAAATACTGTTGCACCATATTATTCATCCCACCATACTCATTACTGTGTTTAGACAATTTAGCAATTTCAAAGTCTACTGTAGGCATGGAGACGAACCAAGGAGGAGTAGCAGGCAATGCCACTGTGCAGTTCAGGGATAGTTTTGTCAAGCCTAACTTTTCAGCTTCACCATTTCCTGCCCATCCAAAACTATTAAAATGTTTGCGCCCATGTTCCCAACACCTATCTAAGACTGCTTTTGTTGGGTGATCCTGTCTATGTCCCTGCAATGTGGTCCAGTAGGTCATGCTTTGCTGTAGACGTCGCAGTGAAAGTGGCATTTCACCAACCTCCACCTGCATTGCCGGGACTGGTGATGTCTTAAACGCCCCACAACATAAACGTAAAGCCTGTGCCTGAATAACATCTAGTTTTTGCAAATTAGATTTTGCAGCTGACCCATATGTAATGCATGCATAATCTAAGGCTGATCTTATTAAAGCAGTATGCTTAAGCACCCCAGTTACTTCCTATGAGACATCTCATAATATTAACTGCCTTTTTACACTTGGTTATGATCTTCTGAATATGTTCTCCATAAGTTAATTTATGATCCATCCACACACCTAGAAATCTAATACATAAGACTTGCTTAAGTGGCTGCCCATAAAGAGTAATCTTCACATTTGGGTTAACTCGCCTTTTGGAGAAACACATTACTTGAGTTTTATCAATAGAGAAACGGAAACCCCATTTATTACCCCACTCCTCCACAGTATTGACCGCTATTTGTAGTTTGTTTTGTACAAAAGCTGCATTACGGCCTCTGACCCATAGAGCCCCATCATCTGCATATAATGATCTGCCAAGACTAGCATCAACTCCAGAAAAAACATCATTAATCATA
The DNA here is from genome assembly GCA_017657215.1 of Limnothrissa miodon. NCBI lineage: Eukaryota > Metazoa > Chordata > Actinopteri > Clupeiformes > Clupeidae > Limnothrissa > Limnothrissa miodon. Next base: position 17,396 of record JAGFZM010002793.1, on the reverse strand, counting down.
ATATTAAAAAGAATAGGACTGCATACACTACCTTGGGGGGTTCCATTTTCTATGGAGTAAGTATTAGAATGAGCTGTCCCAACCCTTACTTCTATACTCCTGTCCCTTAAAAAATCCATCACCCAGTTGTACATTCTCCCACCTATGCCCAATGAATCCAACTTGATGAGAAGACCCTCTTAGTTTCCACAGCATATCATATGCCTTTTCCACATCAAAGAATACTGCATTCACTTGCTCCTTGTTGGCCTGAGCTTTCCTGATCTCATTTTCAAGACATACAACTGGGTCCATGGTGGTCCTTCCTGTCCTAAACCCACTCTGATGACAAGTAAACAAGTTTCTGCTTTCCACCACATATGTTAGTCTGTCTGTAACCATTCGTTCCATGATTTTACACATATTTGAGGTTAAGGCAATGGGCCTATAACTAGTTGCCTCACACTTATCTTTCCCAGGTTTTCCAATGGGTATAACAACTGAGTGCTTCCAAGCTAATGGTAGGGTCCCAGATTCCCATACCCTATTATATAGCTTTAAAATGTTCTCCTGCGCTTCAGGGGTTAAACACTCCACCATCTTATAACATACTTCGTCCTTACCAGGGGATGTTGCTCTAACCCCTGCCAAGGCTCTTTTCAACTCAAATAAGGAAAAAGGAACATCCAATGCTCCATTAACATCATTCCTTTTATTAAATATGTTGGGGTGGTCTTTAAACATTTCATTTCTAGCTGCCCTTGCTTCTGGAGTCAAATTCTCAGAGCTATGAATTCTCACAAATGTTTTAGCTAATGCTTCAGCCTTATCTTTGTTACTGATCATGACTTCATTCTTATATCTTATTGCTGCTAATGTGAACTCCCTTCTAATACCACCCATCTTCCTTATCATACCCCACACATCATTAATTTGAATTTCTCTCCCTATTTGATTACAGAATTGTTGCCATTTTTGTCGCTTAGCTTGTCTTATTACTCTCCTGACAACTGCTTGGGCCTTCTTATATGCCACTAAGTCATTAAAAGAAAATGAAGCTTTAACATTTTTAAAAGCTTTATTCCTTTCCTGTATAGCCTTTTTGCAGTCGTCTGTCCACCAAGGAACCATTTTACGATGTCCATGACCACTCCCCTTACCAATAGTCTCTACTGCTGTAGAATTTATAACTTCTGTTATTCTTCCATTAAACACATCCACGCTATCAAAATTGTTTGGGTTTATTCCTTCCAACTGAACACTACTGAACATACTGTATGCTGTCCAATTAGCACTCTTTAATTTCCATCTAGGGAAGCCTGTCTCCTCCAGTTGAACATGCCCCACTCCAATTTCACACATAATTGGATAGTGGTCACTACCTATGGTGTTATCTCCAAAAACTTCCCATTTAGTGACACTAGCTATTGATTCAGACACCAAAGTAAGGTCAATTGGAGATTCCAACCCTCTTGCCACATCTACCCTAGTTCCCCTTCCATCATTCACACACACCAAGCCCCTATCCTCTAGGAATTCCTCAACCACATTACCATTGCAATCTGTGTGTGCACTACCCCAAAGAGTGCTGTGTGCATTAAAATCCCCACACCATACCATTTTATTGGTTATTTCTCCAATGATATCATCAAAGGTCTCTTTACTTAATTTCTTACATGGGTTGTAAAAATTCACTATCCATACATTTAAGTTGCCTATCCATACCTCTACTACTATTGCTTCTGATTCTTTACTAATACTTATAACCCTATAGCCTATCCCCTGTTGGATAAAGGTAACTATACCACCTCCAGTACCAACTTCCCGATCCCTTCGAATAGCTACATATCCATACAATACAAAATCGAACTGAGATTTGAGCCAAGTTTCTTGTACACATATTACTTGAGGTTTCTCATTCATTTCTTCAATAAAATTCTTGAACTCTTGACCATTAGAACATAGACTACGGGTATTCCACTGTAGAATCATAAAGACCATTACAAACCAGTACATGATGACTGTGTATCTTGTAACCCAGCAGTAAGTGTATCATTTATCATTTCTACAGTTAACTCACCCACATCAAGATTCTTCTTCTTCTTCTTCTTCTTCTTCTTCTAGTTTATTGGCGGTTGGCATCCGCAAAGTTGCATTAACGCCACCAACTGTACAGTACAGAAACTACAGGTAATGGAGCATCGATGAAGGAGTGACAAAAAAAAGCAAATAAACAAATAAGTAAACAAAACACTAAATGAATGAAGTTAACTAAATCCTATCAGAAAGTCTTGTGTTCTTCAAGCGGCTGTCTGTCTCTTTTTCTTCTTCTTCTTCTTCTTCTCTTTAATGGCAGTTGATCACAGTCTGTGTATACCGCCACCTACTGTACAGGAGTGTGTGAAGTGTCTGGACAGATTTAAAGGCACACTATGCAACATTTTTCATTTAATTAATCCGTTTCATACTGTTTAGGATGCTAAAATGAGTCATTACACGGCGAACGAACGGTGTAGAATGCGCCACCGTGGCCAATAGCGGTAGATACAGCACTTGCAATGTTCAGCAGCGCGGTCCACCTCCAATAGAATGCAGTGCAATACAATGCAATACAGCGGTCTTTAGAGGGAGCTCGTGAGAGAGAAAAACAGAATGTTGCTTAGTCCCGGTTTAATGTCAGATGACTAGACTATGAAGAAAAATAAATAAATAAATAAATAAATAATCAAACAAACAAACAAAAAAAGGAGATTAAATTCTTTTCAATAGACCTGTATCATTAAGATAAATGATCAGTGCTTTAATTCTGTTTCGCTGTATTCCTTCTTCCTTTAGTATATTGTGAATGTCTGAACCTGTCTCAAGCTCCAGCCATTTCTGCTTTTGAGTACTGTATTTGATACACTGAAATAAAACATGTTCAACATCTTCCACTGCATGAATAGAGGGATTTCCGTCCCTGTAAATGCCTGCAAATCCTCAGAATTTACAGCAGTTAACGGCAGTTTAGTGATGGTCTTTGTGAAGTTTGTAGAGTTAAAGAATTCCTTAACTCTACAAACTTCACAAAGACCATCACTAAGTCTTTTATCTAATATAATGTTGCATTGTGTGTCCCAGTCTTAATCTTGTATATGCTACCTCCTCATGTCTGTTAAATTCCATAGATGTTAATCTTTTCCCCCATACCTGACTCTGCACATTAAAGTATTGTCTACGTTTGGGTTCTGTTTCCCAATCTTTTCACCATCTTTTCATGATCTCTGTTTTAATTATGGCTTTAGCTTCTCCTTATCTGTTCTTTCCCAATGGATTCTTTGGCTATGTGGTCTGCTATTTTATTGCCTTTAATTCCTATATGGGGTGGTACCCTACAAAACTCGGGCTCTGTCTCTGTTTGGGTTACTCTTCTTCTTCTTCTTCTTCCGTTTAATTGGCGGTTGGCAAGCAACGATCGGGTGTGCATTACTGCCACCTTCTGAAAAGGAGTGTGGGTCTCTGTAATAACACTCTAAGTCGGGTACTTGCTCAGCTTCAAGGCATCTGAGTAACTCCTGTCTCTCATACTACTACTTATTACAGGATTCTATCACATGCTCTATTGTTTCTTGAGTATTGCAATCACTACACTTGCCACCACCATGTTTTTTTCTCATTAAAACAAAGTGCTGTCCAAACCTGTATGGCCTAACCACATGAGATTACATCTTCTTCCTATGTGTTCCTATGTGAGTTTCTGCACCCTCCCACAATCCTTTGAATGTTATAAAAGTGTCTACCAGTTGGCTCACTGTCCCACAAGTTCTGCCACTTTCCTCTCAGTTTATCCTTAACAATACTCTTAATTTCAGCCTTGCTGTATTTAATATCCATATCAATAGGTCGCCCTGAAGCTTTCTTAGCATACTGATCTGCCAACTCATTCTCTATAACTCCAATTTGAGCTGGAACCCACAAAAGTGTAACACTGATTCCTGACTTCTGCAGATTGCTTACTAATTAAGCTACTGTATGTCTAATAAAATATCCTGCCATGACTGAGACTTCTAAAAGTGCCCATAGAATGTCAAACCTTGTTATTGTTGAATTAAGGTAGCTTACGGTATCCGGTATACGGACCATAGCAAAACTTTAACCGCCGTCTTCCACCTCGTTCTACATGTAAATTTCAAGCTAGAAATGGCCGGGCTGAAAAGGCCAATCTGAAACGGGGTGGCTCTTGACGTTGGCAGCACTAAGATACACCTCCTATATTTGAATGGTCTAACCAAAGATCATTTGGAAACGTCTCTGGTCCAATCCCCTGTTCCTTCATGAATTTGCTAGGCGAGGCGGGAATTACGAATATTTTCGTTCTAAGCCTTTTAAGCCTTTCACTTCACAGAGAGCAAGAGACTAGAGACATGATATGAGGAAAGATTTCAACGGTTCAGTAGGCTACTCTATCAATAATAAAGATTGTTGTTGCACACTCAGAACTTATATCATGCACATTTATTTGACCAACGTCTTCATTAGGGTCATTCTTACAAACACACAAGTCATTGATTCCTTTATGTTGCCCTGAATTCTCTTAATTGGACAGGTGTTAACAATCCATTCACACATCCTCCTAAGCAGCAGGCAATCACGGATCTTGGTGCTGCATAAAACCACTTGATGATTCTGACAAAGAGATCTCTGAGGATGAGAGAAGTGATCCTGGAAACACAGATCCTAGTTAACTTTGCAACCCAACACAGGAGTTTCTGTTACGTTGGCATGATTGAGAAAGTTGAGGATGATGAAGTACTTATCCAATTCCTCAGAAGGATCTAGGGAAACAAGAAAGTGTGGGACAGCCCCACATTTGCTACAGTATAAAAGAAAATGATGTGGTATAAAAGTGATGTAGTGAAGAAGCTGCCTCAACCAGATAGGCCTGGAGGAACCACACAGAGAGAGAAACTCCTCACCTTTCCCTGTAACTTTCAGAGTTGGAATGTAGAGTAGGCCTAGTTATAGAGTATAAAGCTGATGTTCTAATCCAGGTGGGTCTAGCCTATGTTCTGAGTCCCCAGACTGTGGGCGAGCTGGTTGTGATGGTCCTATGTTCTGAGCCCCAGACTGTGTTCGACCAGGGGTCTATTGCACAAAACTAGGATAAGGGATTAAACCGGGATACCTTGGCTATCCTGGCTCAACTTGATCATGATCCAGTTGCACAAAAGCAGGATAGGGGGCAGCAGGATATTTTATGGTGTAAGTTACCATGGAGATTTATTCTGTGGAGTAAGCCTGCCCCTGACCAGGCTAAATTCCAGGATTGATTTAATCTTATCCCTTATCTCAGGCTCAACTGAACTGAACTGAAACCTCCACTGCTGACTACATATTGTTATCACATATAACAGACCCTCCAGGATTTCGCGATGTTGCGATTTGCAACATCAACGCAACTTCAACCAATCCCCGTGAATTCAGGGCGGTGTTGCAATTTTAACTAATCACCGCAACTTTCCCGCAAAATTGACCAATCATTTGCGTGGTCTTGTCGAGCTCACATCGACAAACTATCTTTTTTTACACTGAGCTAGAATCACACGTCTATGTCTACTTTGCAGCGCGATCAATGGCATTCTAATTGCCCGTCCCACATTGAAGCACCCCGATTCTCCCAGTCAATCGGGTTTTACGCGCATCTGGTTACGTGTTTGCTTCTGTTTTTTATGTGGTGGCATTTCTTCCGTGTTTTTAAAATACTTAACACATTTAATCGGGAGGTATAGGCTACGATTTAGCTATAGGCTTATCAAACATTTGACTGGATAGCAACAGTAAGACAGGGAGCAAAGAGACCCAGACGACAAGAAACAACAGAGACAGGTCAGGAGAGCAACACCAAAATGTATTCGACAGAAACAGTGATCACAAATGGGCAAGAAAGTTCTACACCTTTTAAATCACATGTCTGAAATTAAATGTCGAAGTTATAATCAATGTCGGGCAGTAGCTTCAATGCAAATTAATAAGCTAGTTTAACGACATTTAGTAGCGTGGCTGTAGTGAAGCTACAGCATGAGTATACTGACTCTGATAGCTTAATTTAGCTTTTTTTTTGGCAATGAAGTGATCCTTAAAGTTATATTATCAAGCTTCAGCTCACAGCAGCAAATCCTCTATCAAGGCTGCACATGGAAGATCAGTTCATTGCAATAATGTGATGCATTTGATGCGTCAGTCATGCCATAATAATAAAAAAAAGTCCAATGTATGATCATATCACAGTAAACAGGCATACAGTAGGCATATCAATAGGCTATATACTAATCAGTTACTATTGTATAGCTATTGAGAGAGCTGTTTGTTAATCAATACAGTAACAGTCTAGAAGAAAGTTGGATTATTAAATATAGGCCTTTTTGTACATTAGAAATGTGGCTGTTTTGAACTACCGTCATTTTAGCTACATTTGGTCTTAAATAGCTTTGGTGTAGTGGAGTTTCATCTGATGTGGAGTAACTGGTGGGTGCTTAGTTAACTACATTTCCTGATTAGCTTGCCCAACTGGTTATAATATATTGTTATACAGACAACTTAGGATAACCAAAGAGACAGGCAATATTATTGCACATAGGCTATACTTATGAAAGAGGTCAGAAGAGGAACCAATAAAATGTAGGTTACAGTAGGCATATGTAGCCTGTGAGACAGATGGACAATGACAAAAAGTTCTATGCTGTTACATTTTTAAATGTTTTCAAAAGTTGGGCCTGCTGTAAAACTTTTCAGGGTTTGTTGATTATATTCTAGTGCTACAGTATTTCAAGAAAAGGAGCAAGTAGTGGATTGTACTTTTAAACTGTGAAATTGGTGGATTTATAAAACCTTGCCATTTTGTGCACATACACCTGCAAGAAAGCATCCCTCATCTTTTTGAGATATCCAGGAAAGTGTCCCTCATTTGAGGTTGAGGGAGTTGGCAGCCCTAGTAAGTTTGTTTACAATAATTTCTCAGTTTCTTTGTTCTTTTAATGTTTTTTTCAGTAATAATTTAATATTTCCTCATTTTAAAAAAAGTAAAAAAGGGAAAATCACAATTACTTATAGCAACTTTTACTTCCTCACGCAATATAATCACAAAAACAAACTAAAAATCACAGCAACTTTCATCGCATTTTTTGGGGAAAACTCCCGCAACATCAGGTGTTTTAGGCTGCAACAATCACAAAAAAGGCCCGCGAAATCCTGGAGGGACTGATATAACTACACTCAGTGTCATTATTTTGATGTTTGTGATTATTAATTTCAGTTATTGTAGTACAATTATTTTAGATGATGTTGCAATCTTTAGATTAGCCTATATTTATATACACACATTTTAATATAAATGTATATTTTAATATTTATATAATCATATATACATTTATAAAGTCATAACATCGTAACCAATTGTTTTAGAGGAGAATTGTTAAAATGAGGGCTGTGGAGCATTTTGTGGAATTGTACTTCAGTATAGCTTTCACAAACAAAAAGATACTTAATCTTTTGGAACATTAGCATCACACAAGTATCAGGACTTAAAAAGAACATGCAGCAAATTGCATCTTCTCCACAGAAAGAGCCAATGTCATCAATGTATATATTTTTTTTCCTTCCTCAGTGTGCCCCTAATACTCCATCATATAAAATACACATCCCATATAAATATAAATACAAACAAATACATTTTGTTCCTTTATTGAATAGGGAAAAAAACAAAACAGGTAAACCACAGTGACTTGACAAGATAGAAAGCACAGAATCAAAGCATATTATACAACACATAGATTGCATACACAAATTCCTCTCTCACTGCAGGGCATATTTAACTAAAATTCACTGCATGCGTCTTTGCAGCTACAGGATTTTTTTAACTTAAATTTAAGGCATGCATATTAACTAAAATAATTAAAGACATATTGATCCCTCAACACCCAACTACTGTCATTGTCAGGGAACCTTGTGGCCTTCTGGGGGCCCTCTTTTTCCTCAGCAGGCCAAATTGTGTAGGGCAGCACATGCTACAGTAATGTCGCATGCCTTCACAGGGCTGACCCTTAATTTGGGAAGGCACCGAAATCGTGCCTTCAGGAGGCCAAAGGTCATTTAAACCCTGGCACTGGTCCTGGCATAGGCATGGTTGTACAGTAGGCCTGCTGTGCTTCCTGGGGGTCTGTGTGAGGTGTCAGGAGAAAAGGCTGGCAGGCATACCATTTTTCCACAACATTGCTGATCTGACAGGCTGCTTTGATAGATAGATAGATAGATAGATACTTTATTGATCCCCTAGGGGAAATTCAAGGTCCCAGCAGCTTAAAAAATCACACACAACATATACTACAGTTACTAAAAATAACAATAAAATACAAATACTGTGGGTAGAGATGCACATGAATGTACTGAGGTACAGTATGGGGAGTGTGTCAAGGTAGTTGTGCAAATGAGACCAGTACTGCAATAGTGCAAGGTTAAAAGTGTATTGACCAGCAATAAATATGTGCATATGTAAATGGACAATAAAAAATATCAGCATAGCAATAAAACAGTTCTAGTATAAGTATATGGACAATAAGATAAAAATAAAAATAGCCTAGTAATATAAAATTACAGCATCGGTGCAAGGATAAGTCTGTATAAGTCATATACATGTTCATGCATCAATCAAGTATGAAGGTCAAGTATGAAGTTACAGTGTGAGGAGGAGTTGTGCATGTGGGCTAATGTAGCCAGTAGGGTCCCTAGTCAGTGTCAACAATACACAGTATTGTAGAAAATGTCTTGTAATTGTATAAGAGTGTTCAGGTGCAGATAGACTATGCAGAGAAGTCCAACTCTCCTTTTCCTTTCAGTGAATCATTGTAGAGTTGTATGGCCCTGGGTGCAAATTACTTCCTAAGTCTGTCTGTTGTGCATGTCAGGGAGCGTAGTCTCCAGCTGATCAAGCTCTTCTGCTGCATGATAGTGCTGTGGAGTGGATGACAGTCATTGTCCAGGATGTTGAGTAGCTTGTTCAGGGTCCTCTTGTCTGATACTGAAGTGATGCACTCCAGTTCAGCTCCCACAACAGATCCAGCTTTCCTTACCAGCCTGTCCAGTCGCCCAGCATCCCTCTTCTTAGTGCTTCCTCCCCAGCATGCCACTGCATAGAAGAGGACGCTGGCAACAACAGACTGGTAAAACATCCAGAGAAGCTTGCTGCAGACGTTGAAGGACCGCAGCCTCCTCAGGAAGTACAACCTGCTCTGCCCCTTCTTGTAGAGTGCTTCTGTGTTGACTGACCAGTCCAGTTTATCGTCCAGATGTATCCCCAGGTACTTGTATGTTTTCACCACCTCCACATTAACTCCCTCTATGGTGACTGGCACCAGGGCGGGCTTGGACCTCTTGAAGTCCACCACCATCTCCTTGGTCTTGGCAGTGTTGAGTTGTAGGTGGTTAAGTCTGCACCATTGCACAAAGTCCTCCACCAGGCTCCTGTACTCCTCCTCCTGCCCATTCCTGATACAACCCACAATTGCAGTATCATCTGAAAACTTCTGCATGTGGCATGACTCCGTGTTGTAGCAGAAGTCAGATGTGTACAGGGTGAACAGGACTGGAGAGAGCACTGTTCCCTGTGGAGCTCCGGTGCTGCTGATGACAGTATCAGACAGGCAGTCCTTCAGTCTGACGAACTGTGGCCGCTCCGTCAGGTAGTCTGCAATCCAGGAAACCAGGTGGGCATCCACACCCATCTTCAGGAGCTTGTCACTCAGTCTGGGGGTGTTGGATGGTGTTAAAAGCACTGGAGAAGTCAAAGAACATGATTCTCACAGCACTTTTCTCCTTGTCTAGGTGGGTGTGTGTCCTGTGTAGGAGGTATGAGATGGCATCGTCGACGCCCACTTTCTCCTGATAAGCAAACTGTAATGGGTCTAGTGCATGGCGCATCTGTGGCCTAAGTATCCCTAGAACCAGTCTCTCCATGCTCTTCATCATGTGTGATGTGAGAGCTACTGGCCTGAAGTCATTAAGCTCGCTTGGGTGTGGTTTCTTTGGGACGGGAATGAGACATGATGTCTTCCACAGTGCTGGGACTCTCCCAAGGCGGAGACTCCAGTTGAAGATGTGCTCCAGTGGCTCTCCTAGTTCTGCAGCACAGGCTTTAAGTCGTTTTGGACACAATCCGTCGGGCCCGGCTGCTTTCCTGGGATGGAGTTTCTTCAGCTGTCCTCTGACTTGATCTGCCGTGACGATGGGGGGTAGCTGAGGGGGAGAGCTGAGGGGGGGTAGCTGAAGGGGAGAGGGGTTGCCATGGTAGTTGTCATCCTGAGGGGGATAGAGGGGGGAGATGTGTGTCTGTGTCCTGTAGGGTAGGGGTACATCTGGCAAGGGTACGTGTTGCTTTGAGCGTGAGAGGGGAGGTGTGAATTGGGCCTTTAAGCAGTCAGTGTCCAGGGTTGATTGGGCCGTTAAGCAGGCATTGTTCAGGGATGATGGGCAGCCCACGTCCATTGAGACTTGAGCATGGCAATCAAACCTGTTATAGAAACAGTTTAACTGGTTTCCTTGTCCATGCCTCCCTCCACAGAGCTGCCGCTCTTCTTCCCCAGGCCAGTGATGGTCTTCATTCCATCCCAGACCTCCTTCATGTTGTTCTCCTGCAGCTTCTGTTCCACCTTCTTCCTGTATTCCTCCTTGGCTTCTTTCAGCCTGACTTTGAGCTCCCCCTGTACGCGCCTCAGTTCTGCCTGGTTCCCCTCTCTGAACGCCTTCTTTTTCCTATTTAGAAGGGTCTTTATTTTGCTGGTAATCCAAGGCTTGTTGTTTGGAAAGCAGCGCACAGTTCTTGTGGAAACAACAATGTCCATACAGAAGTTCAGGTAGTCAGTCATGCAGTGTGTGACCTCCTCCAGATCTCCTCCATTCTGTAGTACACTCCAGTCTGTGGACTCAAACAGTCTCTCAAAGCCTCATCCGCTTCTGGTGTCCATTTCCTGAAAGTGCGTGTGGCAAACGGTAGCCTCTGTACTTTTGTTTTGTACATTGGCTGTAGATGAATGAGGTTGTGATCTGATTTCCCCAGTGGGGGAAGGGGGGTGGAGCTGTATGCGTCCTTCACGTTTGCATACATGAGGTCTATTGTCTTGTTTTTCCTAGTCGGGCAGTGAACAAACTGGCAGAAATTGGTCAGTGTAGAATCCAGTGTTATGTGGTTGAAGTCGCCAGATATCGCTATAAAAGCGTCCGTGTGCTGAGTTTGAAGCCTTGCGTTTGTAGAGTGTATGACGTCACACGCTATGTCAGGAAGTGCTCGTGGCGGAACGTAGACACAGACAACAATGGCATGTGAAAACTCTCTCGGCATGTAGTAAGGCCGGAGGCTTACCGCTAGTAACTCCACATCCTTACTGCATGCAGTCTCCTTAATTGTCACATGGCCGGGATTACACCATCTGTTGTTTATGTACATCACCAGTCCACCACCCTTCTTCTTGCCAGAAAGTTTATTGTCTCTGTCCAAGCGAGCCACACTTAAGCCCGGTAGCTCGACGTTGGTTGTTGGGATGCAGCTAGTTAGCCACGTCTCTGTGAGGCATATTAGGCTACAGTCTCTGAAAAGTTTCTGGTTCCTTACCAGGGTAGCCAGCTCATCCGCTTTGCCGACCATCTGAAATCTCAAGGTGAGGACTATTAAACCAATGAATGCACATCACAAGCAATGTAGGCTACAGTGTTCATCAATTGACAAAATCAAAACGTATGTACACTTAACCCACAGGCAAGGCACAGATGGTGGGTCTTCTCTTTAACTTCTAAAATAGTAGCCTATAGACGGTGTGCGAGCCTGCACCTTCTGGGTATTATATGCTTCTATCTGGGTAATATTATGCTTGTGCATTGTTAAGTCTGTCTTAGTCAGGGCCCTAACTATTCTGGAGAATGTTCTTGTATTTAATTTTTACTTTCTGCCATGTCGACTTGGCCCAGTCATGTTTAATCTACATTACACAGAAAACACAAGAAAAGAAAAACTTAATGTAAGTAGCCTAATGTCAGTCAGTGCGCATGCGACCTTAGGTCCATTTAAAGAAGTTATATAAATTCACATTATCATATCATATATTTATCAGTTACAATCTGAGGAGTTACATTTACTCAGTTTCAGTCATATCACTTATATCTGCAGTTCTCAATTTAAAAAAAATTAGTAGACTACAACTGCGATGTTTAACTAACCTATTTGGATTGCAATTGTGATGTTTCAGTGGACCGGTGTGTGTAATTGACCTATGGCTAAACCACGCCCCCGAACGCAATGAGCCAATCACAGTGGGCATAGCTAACCCAATACAATACACACAATTTCACTTGTTTTTAAATATTTTATCTTTGAATTTTATGTTTAAAATGGTCAAACGGTGTGTATGGGGTACATGCAACTCTGACACAAGATACCCCAAGGTTGGGCAACGGTATTTATTTTTAACCCTTTCTCCAAAGCCACATCTTAAAGGTGCTCTATGCAATTTTGCATGATTTTAGCTCAATTTCATTTTCATCTCAAACCGTTTCTACCACCCCTTGATCGGCTTGCTGTCTGCCTGCTGAATACATTGGGAAAAAACACGGTCTCAGAGTTGCGACAGAGTTGATTGTACAGTGTGAATCCGAGTGTGAGTTTGAATACTGTGTCTGTAAATCATTTTTGGAAAATGGCTGAGGCACGTCTGAAGAAAAGACGCTCTGAGGAATATAAGGCGAGAAGAAGAGAAATTGAGAAGCAACGAAATAAGACCCAGGCTTACATTGGGGATTCGTTTGAACGGTGGAGCGAACTTTGCTGGCAAAAGAACTTCCCATCGGATGCAAAGGTGGCATGTTTACGATTACTTGTTGTGAAAGCATTCACACGCAAAAATAAAAAAAATAATAGTTATCTCCAAAGCTATCTCATGAAAGCGACAGACGGAGGTAATTATACTGCTTATACTGACTAAGGTACGACAATTACACTGGGGGGAGGGGGGAGCTTGCTCCGTTTTGTTTTTATGTGAAACGTTAGCAGAAGTGACGTCGAACAGCATCGCATAGAGCACCTTTAACCGAGATAAGTGTGTGCTCTGGATAAAATTATGCAGTAGACCACCAGTTAAACGTGGAGAAAATCAACAAGGATGTGTATGTATGTTCTAAAGTCCTAAGTCAACAATGTATTATCTTTAACATGTCTAACGAAACGTTGGCTTAAAATAGGAAAATGTCAGCCTAACGTTATCTTAATCATGTCACTTTGTTTACATGGGAGTTCATTGACTGGTTATAGCATAGCTAGTTTTTGAACTTTTATCAATCGTACCTAATGGTTAGCTGTTGTTCAAAGGGCTCTAGTTATAGTAACGTTAATTTTTTGGTCTTAGGTTCATCATTATATCTATAAATAACCGAGATAACAATTGTTATCAATGTTGTGCTGAATGATTCATAGTACTAATACTGTGTAGCACGAGCTAGCTGTAAGTCTTGGTAAAGAAGAAGATAAATTGAAAGTAATTATAATTTAATACATTTAAAGTAAATCAAACTTACCCCTTACCCTGCAATGCATGAACAGTGCTAATCCACTATTTGTTGTCCGCGATGGTGACGGCAACGAGATGCGGTTTTTCGCGTTTACTGTGACCTGTACACTTTTGGCTGGAGCTGTAGTTTTATACCAAATGTTTCAACAACAATGTCATTAACATACCCATACCCCTCCATTTTGGTGACTTCGAGATGAAATTTGATCGCTCTGACTCCAAAAATCATCTACTGCCTCCTGAGAAATGTCAGCCACAGTTACGCTGCTTTTACATACAGAGGGTTCAAGCGGAGCGGGGTGGAGCGGTCTTCTGTGTACGTTCTTATGGGAGACGGTTGGCTGTGACGTCGAACAGCGATTTGAGCGGTGCAGGCGGGAAAAGTTCAGCAGTGTTCAATATTATGCAAATGAAGAGCAGTATTTTGCGAGCGCAGACCAATCAAATTCTTTTATAGACTGCGGCCACGCCTCATTTCCTAGAGGTTCTGACAGACGCCCCCATGTGCTTTGGAATGGACGAAATGGACGAAAAATTGATTACTGCGGTGTCTGATCACCTTACCGAATGTTGATTGTTTGTCCGAGTGAGTGGAAGGGGCGTGGCTTAGCCATAGGTCAATTGTGCACTACTTACGCATTCAGGCGGTCAGCAATACTTTTCCATGATTTTTCTCTTTGTTTTATTACTGTGGGGATGTTGCCTTTCTTCTCCGGTTCGTTTACAGGTGGAATCTTCACTAAAATGAACTGGGACTTGCTCACGAACAACTTTTTACCAGAGAGGGTTCAAGCGGAGCATTCAAGATCTTTGTTTTTACCTTCTCTGCTTCCTCTTTTTCTCTACACGCGTTACCATGGCAACATCACACGCTAAACAGTTAAGAGATGAACTAACAATGCTTAGTATAGTTGCATTCTAACATGAGCATTAACCTTTTTAAAAATTCTAGCTCATTCAGTAAACTTTTCCAAGATTTTCCAACAATTTAAATGCTCCAGTTTACATTAATTATATCCTTGACTTCCTTGTACGCGTCCATGATGATTCTGCCTCCGACAGCGAAAAGTAGCCAATGCCGCTCTACCTGCCATGGTAAATCAGTGAATCTGTGATCAGTGGCGGGGTCTATTTGAGGGAGCCGTGATCGCGCACTTATCCAGGATAGGTTACACCTGGCTTGATGAATCCGTGTCTGCTTATCCTCGCTCAGCCTTTGTGCAACCAATTAAGCTTGGACGCTCTTGTTTTGGATTCAATGAGCTTCGCTTACTCAACTTTTGTGCAATGGGCCCCTGGTTCTGATTCTGGGCCTATGTTTTGACCCCTAGACTGCGCACTAGCTGGTTGTGATTGTCTTTTGCTCTGACCCCCAGAAGCTAGTTGGCTCTAAAAGATGTTCTGACCCCATCACTGTGAATGTTAATAAAAAAAAACATTTTGAATGACATTATGTTGCATTTTATTTAATTTAATTTGAAATACTATCTTTCAAGTTTTTTTTTTTTTTATGTGCTTAATTTGCCAATCCCCATGATTCTGTTACTAGTCCAATATTAGTTTATGAATGTGTGGTTGTCAATCTAGCTGTCAGAATTCTAAATGTCTAAAAGCATTATATTGTTATGGTATTTTTAAAGCGGAAAAGTGGATCAGATGATCCCAAACTGGTTCACTTTAGCCCATTATTTTTCCTGGTCTGTCTGAGTTTAAATCAAACTTTAGATGGGGTAAAGTGATACACACGACCGCTTTAAAACAAACACAAACAAACAAACAAACAAACAAAAAACAATATTGCCTTTTGTCCTGAAGACATTCTTATAATTTCCATAGTTATGAAACATCCTGGATTATTTGGAAATGAGTCAATTTTACTGATATATAATTTTATTTCTCAAAATCCCCGCTCTCCCCCTGATGTTTTTACAGCTTCCTTAGCCTACTTCATAGCTCTGACAAAGACGGTTGATGAAGCGCTCATGACGCTCACTGACTACAATTCCCATGAATCTAGATTGAACCAACAACATAAATTTTGATTGGATCCTGACAAATCACACCCACCAATGATGTGGGTAGCCTGTGTATGACAAGGCGAGTCGCCCGTGCCCAAGCTGTCAGCGCTGTTCTCACTCAAACAAGAAAATAATTTCTTGTCTTCCAGCATATTGTGCGGGCAGAGGGTTTTTTTTATTTTAACGGAGTGAAAAATGGGGTCTACAGAGAGTTCAACACGGAAAGTATCTTTCGGCCTGGATGATGGAGTCACGGTTCGGGTTTTGCGAGGAGTGAAGGTAGGCTACTGTTACGGATCCAAAGCTAATCTTAGACGTTGTCAGATAATGATAACGATGTAGAGTTTTAGATGAACGGTACTATGAATATTATTTTACTGCATAGCTTATTGAGTTTAAAGTTGCAGTGCTAACAATCCATTTTATAGCAAAGCAGTCGCAATGGTTGACCTGGGATGAACTGGGCGAGGTTTAACGTTAACGTTTCAACCTTTACCAAGAGCTACGCCAACATCCATTTCTCACTCATTGAGAAATTGTGCGCGATGCTATATTAGTAACGTTAAGGCTGTCTGTCATTAAATTGTGTCAACAGTGGAAGGTAAAAGTTATACTTTTCCTCAGAAGGTTAAATATTTTGACAGTAGCGAGCAGAATATTTATTGAAACAACTGCCTCCTGCTCCAAGGCCAAAGTGTGGTCTCTTGTTCTGGATAGCGCTCCCTCAGGTCCTGGTAAAGAATTAGGATCACCCACCCCAAGTGATGATTAGGATCACCCACCTTACAGTTATCGTTGTCGTCAGAAGATAACGACTATATAACCTTGGGACAGATTAGTTTAACCCTTTTTTCTCAGAAGCCCATAGTCAGATTATGCCAGGCCTAGTTAGATTAGAGAAACTACAACAGGTATTTCGTACCAAGTCCTGATAAACCAGAAAATATATCCTTATAGAAGCAACCCAGTCACCTTTATCCACACAATCTCCTGTTTGCAGACTTATGTGATTATCTGAAGTGGTTCCTGTGTGCTATTTCTAGTAATACTGGGTATGTGTGTGTGTATGGGGGGGTTTTGAGGGGGTGTTAAAATGGGGTTTTGGAGGGGGTAGAGAGGAGGGGGGGTTGCATGTTTGAGTG